>JAQIVZ010000895.1:0-46311 GCA_034700945.1 Arrhopalites spinosus | reverse complement strand
AACGGAAAACTTGGGAAGCAAAGGGTAGACCTCCTGCAGAGGTAGTGGTCAATTTTTTCTCTTTTTTGCCTTTCAAATTACCTGCTTGTTAATCTTTTAACACGTGGAAACTAGGGGAAAATTGCTCGATAAGAGACAATGGGAACTAAGTCTGCCTCTCACTGTACAGTACATGTAGAAGTCTGAGAAAAATTCAATTTAAATGGTGAAATTTATAAAAATTTGGAATCTATACTTGATTCAATTCACATACAAGACATTGTATGGTGAGAGGAGGGGGAAATAGTTTTGGACTGTAAAAAAAACTTTTACCGTTATAAAATATGTAAATTATTATTTAAATGAAAAAGATAACTTCCAAAAAGATGGAGGGGGGAATGGTCTGTCTCTTTGGATGGGATTTTGAGACATTAGGAGAAAAGAGGAAGGATCAATGATGGATGATCATGTTATATTTTAATTGTTATTTTATTATGCAGTTGGTCAGACGCCAGTCGTCCTCAATAAAAATGTTGTGAAGTGTGTGTGTTGAGGTACAAAATACTTCACAGAGGAAAAAAAAATAAATGGCAGCTTGCTTCTTCTTTGGCTTGTTGGATTTGGAGTACTAAAAGTTTTTCCATCTGAGAGTCAAAAGTCAGGTCTCTCTCTCTCTATCTGTGAGGATAGCCTATTGAGCGTATAGAGTGATCTCAAATGTGGACGTTGTATGCATAAAAACGGTTCATTTGTCTTACTTTACTTTCACAATCTTGCCTGGGTACTTTTTTTGCCTCTTGTTTTTTACTTGATATCCTAGAATTTAAAATACTTGGTTGTATACTGCAATTATCTCGGAAACCATGATTAAGGCCTCAGAAATGCCAATATTCCGCCAATTGACTTTGTAGTCTAAATTTCATTTAAATTAAATTATTAACTTTACCATCTTTATAATTATTTTCTAGTCTCTTTTCTCTCTCCCTTCAATAATTCATGTCTTGACCATGTCACGTATTTTGGCTAAAGCATGATCATGAATTTTGAGATAAAATGATTATGATGGAGTTGTCATAAAATTTTTAAAAAAGTTAATTAACATTAAATTAAATAACAATTTTTATTTCACAGGTTGCCAGACTCTCTGTCAAGTTCACTTGCTCAAACTTTAGGTGACGTCATGATGTCAATTAATAGGAAAGATTGCTCAGCTTACACCTGTGGTGGTCAACTTTATATGGACTCTCAATCTCAACCCTCAGTTCCAGCTTATTCACCAAGAAGATGAACTTAAATTTTCATTAATTATTAATTACAGGAATTTGTATAATTTACAAACTTGAGAATTGTATCAAATTTTAAATATTATCTATTTTTTTTCCAAAAAAAAGAGAAAAGTTTGTCAAGTACTAGTGACTTTAGGTCAGCATTATTTAGA
Organism: Arrhopalites spinosus; assembly: GCA_034700945.1. Classification (NCBI taxonomy): domain Eukaryota; kingdom Metazoa; phylum Arthropoda; class Collembola; order Symphypleona; family Arrhopalitidae; genus Arrhopalites; species Arrhopalites spinosus. Next base: position 44,894 of record JAQIVZ010000895.1, on the reverse strand, counting down.
AAAAAAAATAATGTAAAATATTGTACCAAAATGTTTTTATCTTCTCTTGTTTTGTACATTCCAACAAATAATTTTTACGTAATTAATATTTAATTGTAGTATGTATGTATTTTTTCTTATTAAAAAAAGTATACTTTTCCTTCATTCTTCATAATTAAAATCAATGTTTTTAATTATGAATATTCAAATGAAGACGGCGAAAGGTGAAAAAAATACATTGACTAATATAGTTTTAGTTTTGACTAATTAATTGGTTGACCAATAATCAAAATTTACAGGGAATATATTTTTTAAAAGTATAATAGCAAGTTTTATCTTGTAATGATTGTTGTTGTGTTCCAAATATTGTTATGCAGTTAATGTTATTAATTAAATAACTACATTATTAGCCTTTAATTTTACAATATCAATATTAATTATATTGTACAGTGAATGATGGGGACAGTTTTTTTTCATAAGTATGATTGTTATTTGTTACTGTTGTTTAGATTTAATTTTTTTGGAGGAAATTATTATTTTGTTTGACATATGCCAGCTTAGAATTTACATAAGATAATTATATTGTTGCACAAATTTTGACTGAATATTGATTATTTTTACTGGTATTAAATGTGTACAGTGTGTGCTAGAGGTAATTATTTTTTTGCAACACAAGCGAGAGAGAGAGAGGCATATTAAGTGAAGATTGTTAAGAGAAAAGAAATATATTAAATATTATTGTTTATTTTTTTGATTACCTATTTACTCATAGGTACTACTACTACTATACATTTAAGAGAGAGACATACAATTATATTTTTTATTTAGAAAAATCCATGGTATGTTGACCTTTTACGGACATTTTTAATGGGTGAGAAGCGAGAGACATTTTATCTGATATATTTTTTTTTTGTTTATTGTTGTTGCTTTTTAATTTTCTGTTTGTTTTCCCTCTTGAATGAATGTATTTATTTATTTGACGATGTGACATGGTCAGAGACTCGTCCTTCGTTCAAAAATATCTAAAAAAAATAAAATGCTGATTTCATCCAAAAAAATATCATTTTATTTGAATACTTTCATCCCACTTTTTTTAATAATAATAAAAATCATCATTTTGTATGCTCCAATATTTCATAATAATAAACTTGAGGTAAAGCTAACGGACTCGTTAAATTAAATGAGTTGGGACATGTCATCATCATCAAGATGCTCAAGAGTGTTGAATGTAATTTTCTGGTACATGATTTTTAATTTAATTTGTTCAAAAGTCGGGGACTTTTTTTTGAGAGGGTCTTTAAGTAAATGTACATACTGACAAAATTGAGTTAATTAAGAGGGTATAGAATTTTTAAAAAGAAGACAGAGAATTAGTAAAGAATTTTATTCCTTGTCAAGACATGTCGGGAACATGGACAATAATTTTACATGGTGAGATTTGTTACTCAACAACAAAACAATTTTATTATTTGTGTACAATCTTTGTGCTTCTTAGTTATTCAGGGATTTTAGCCAGTGCACAACATTCAAAACAATTGAATGGACCTTGTGTTGTCGACACTGTAGTGTCAGAAATAATTCAAAATATTCTCAAGCTAATTAAAGGGCATTTAGAAATTGTTTGTAAAAATTCTACTGTCCATCATAATATTTTGTGTAATTTAACAACAAATAAGACTCAAGTTGAAGGGAGACAAGCATCATTTTTTGATTTAGGCACAGTGATATCAAGCTATTTAATAACAATTTGGCAGAATTTATTATTATATTTACAAATCTTTGCAATTTCTTTGCCTAATGTAAACACACTAGGCTATTTAATATTAATTTCCTTGTGTGTTGCCACTTTTCTCTTGGGTTTTTTGGGTCTCATTGTATTCCCTTTGTTGACTTTACAACAATTTGTGTTGATGAGTTAAATTATTCACAACAATTATTTAACTTTAATTTTTATCCCAAAAAAAAGAATTTGTGATAGACATCAACAAAAGTTTGTGTGTTTTTTATGTCAACCAAAGTAGTAAAAAAAATATGTGAATATTTGTGAGATGAGAGATAAAAAAAAGGACATGAAATTTAGATCACAAATACAGTCATGTTTAACAAACCATGACCCCCTTGTTTTTTTATGTAGAGAGAATTAATTTTATTTGAAAATATTTTAAACAAGAAAAGAATCTTTCAATTTAATTAAACGTCCACTGCATGCAAATTTCATTGTCGGTTGTAGTTAGTTGTACCTTATGTACATTATTTCTGTAAATAATATTTGATGCGTGTACTTTATTTTAATTTTAACGTTTGGCCCTGACTTTGACTCAAAGAGCATGACAGATTGCATGAGTCTGATAGTTACATCAGAGTGATTAAACTAACGGTCCAGAATTTTTTTTTATAGAAAATGGTGGCATAGTTTATTTTATGTCTCTTAATAATTCCTCTTTTTTGGAGGGGGAACCATTTTTTAGGCGAAGTCAGTTCTCAAGTTCCGCCATATTTTTAACTTATGCGGTCATAAATGTTGTGTAAAGAATTATCTTTGTAGCTGTAACTTTAGTTGATTTTCTGTTGTCTTTTTTGTGGACAACGCCTCCCCCCTACTGTCTGTCACATTCCATGTCACAAGTATTGAACTCATCCTCATGTTCACATGTCTCTCTTTAAAATTAAACAAAAAATTAAAAAATCTCTCTTCCTGTGTAGTCAAATTTATTCCAGATTTTGAAGACTAAAGTAGTTAAAACTATAATTTATTTTGTCTATCAAATAACTAATAATACTCATCATTGTTGACAATCACAACTAGTGGGTGCGGTGTAAGTGACAAAATAAAGAGTAACTAATATTGTCACTGTAAAAAGAATTGGATTAAGAGTGTTTATATAAAAGTAATGTGTTCAATTTGTGACTATTTTATTTCATCAACAAATCTTGTCTGAAATACAACTCTCAATTTATTTCCTTTCTCAAAAATGTTTTTGTGTATTAAAAATTTGTGAAATTATTTCGTCAAAAATAACAATCACTGGAACGTTTTTTGGAATGTGATCTGTCACAACATGAATAAACTGTCAGATTATGTGGTGCTGCAGTATAGGAATGTCCTTTAAAAGTCTCCTGCCTGCCAATGTCAATTCACAAAGACCCAAATTGGTAAAAAGTCATTTTAAATTTATTTTTTTTTAAAAAAAGTTTTTGAAAAATGATAATGATGAAATATTTTTTTTAAAAAAATAATAATAAAGGTTATGTAATATATATAATTAATTTTGTAGAGATATGGAAGGAGGAATAGAGACGTGATTATTATCTTGGATCGTTATTCGTGGCTCTTGATCATCTTCACGGTTGTGAGTCATTTATGGATGGTGACCAGCACGGAAACGACCACCTCAGACACAAAAACATCGTCTAGTACAGTAAGGCCTTGGCCAAGCCATGAATTTTTTCAAAATGTCATGAAAGAAGGAAACCAAGGAGGAGGAGGAGAGTCAATAAAAGAAAAAAATGTAATAGAAATAGTCAATGATAAATTTAATCAAAGTGTATTACTCCAACCATTCTCAACAACCCCCTCAAACTTGTCACAAAGTCAAAGGGAGACAAAACAATTAAACACAACCTTTGCCATTTCACTCCCAAAGAATTCTACAATTGAGAATGACGTGGGTCGTACAATTGATAAAAGTCAAATTTCAATTCATTTACAAAGTGATGCAATCCAAAATGAAGGAAAGCCGTTGGGGAATGTCTCAGTGTCAGAAATTAAATCAAGAGAAATTAATCAAAAGAATATTTCACTCTCTCATTACAATCAAAATATTGATTTGATGCAAAACACAAAGAATGCAACACAACTTTCTCCAGAGTCTCCAGTTGAAAGAGAAGCCCTGCATAAAAGTCTTTCCTTTGATGAGAATCACAATGACAATGAAAATTCCAAATCGGATAAAAGGAACCAACAATCTTTTGTTCCTCGTCACTGGATTTCTATTGCCTCCTCTTCTTCGTCTTCCAGTGATGGAAGAGAAAGTGAAAAAGTTGTCAAACCTAAATCCGACATACCCCCAATTATACAAACTAATGGAGAATTACCCTTCCGAGTCTCTCCCGTCAAGAAGACGAGACTACGAACAGAATTAAGTCCAGAATTTTATGCCAAGTTGAGTCAAGTCGAAAAAGGTCATCCTGATCATGATTATGTTAATGATGAGAAAATTTCATGGTGGCAGGATGAAGATCAAGACAAAACTTCTTTGTCCACCATCCGACCACCCAATTTTACTCGATTGACATGGCCCTACACAACAGAGACAGGGACACTCCGACCACAAAAATCTGGCTCTACATTAAAACAACAACAAATTTTATTGCCTATTGTCACTGGACCTTCGTCATTAAATAATTATCCCAAAATCACAACAAAAAAACCCACATCATCAAGTTACTCCTCCTTGTTCCCAATTATTCATAATAATAACCCCTCGAGTATTGCAACTACACCGAGTACAATAATTAGAAATAAAATTCATCATTGGGGCTCCTCCGGGTCTCAAAAAGTGACGACACACTCCAATCAAAATTTGTTTCAACCCGTGGGCTCTCTTCGTGTCAACGTGACTGGAAGTGCAGGGTTAAATCCTTTAATTGTAGTGAAACCACAGACAACTGGGATAAAATTATCCACAGACGTGATCACTTCAACTTCCACAGAGAGTAGCGTCATGACTCAACTCCGTCAAGTGTTTCTAACTTCTGTCCCGGGTACACGGGATAGTCATTTTCAAGGGGACAGCGTGACAGGAAGTACCAAGAGCCCCACAAATATTTGGTACAAACCAGTCATTAATCATCATTACAGTAATGGTGATGGAATTATACCCACTTTATCATCAACAACGTCCGGGCATCCTCCCAGTGAGGATAAAAAAGAAAAGGAACAAGAAAATCAAGAGATTTCTGGCCCAGATCAAGTTAAAGTAAAACAAGATGAAGAATTCCAAGGGGAGCACATTCTTTTCAAACTCTGGAGTTTTTCTAATGGAACACTTGAATTAAATAATCAGAGACGAATCCCAAGTTGGCTCCTAAAAGACTTTGAAATTAATGACGACCAAATTCTCAACTTGGATGAACTTCCACAAAATGTACAAAAAATTGTTGAAGATAAATTCTCTACTGTTAAAAGTAAAGAAGGGCAATATCATTTACATGGACACAGACAACATGAAATTAATAAACATTGGCAACAGTTGCCTACAATTCATCCCTCAGAGGAAGGAAAATATCATGGAATGTTTCCAGGGACTGGATCATTTGAGCAAAAAAGACCCATTTCATTAAATTATGTTTTTTGGGATCATGACCATGATCCCCCTCCAACCAAAACTCCACATGATTTTCTCTTGCATCAATTCCCACCCAGTGGTCATGGACAGTCTAATCCACATTTACAAAAATATTTACAATATTTTTTGACTAAACCTGACCCTTTCCCATTTCAAGGTAGGTCATGAATAAAATAATTTGGTTTATTAATTTTTAATTAAATCAATTTCAGATGATGGTACCATCACCCCCGAATCAATTAAAAATTGGAGTAAATTGGACAATTATTTAAAACAACAAGCCTCTGGCAGTTTTCCATATTCATCTTTGCTAGGTAATTAACAAGATAAAATTATTATAGCTTGTTACGTAATATGTAATTATTCTGACTCTGACAAAATAATTTCAGATCTTCAACAACAACAATTTCCAACACTCTCCAATAATTGGAATGACAAATTTGAAGATAAAGACATTTCCAATTTAGTTGCAGTCTCTCTCATCCTCTCCTACTTGAACAAGAATAAACAAGATAATTATCCTGGTTCTTCATTCTTGACACCTCGACCAGAAATGCCAGAACATTTGCATTCCCTACTTACCTCAATTCCTCCTTCACCCTCTCCATCACTACCAACTCTAGACAAAGATTCAGTTTGGGATTCTATTCGACCCGCACTCAAGGGAATGAAGGGTTCAAAACCTCATGAAGATTATTTTCTCCCAACATCACCGTCCCTACCACCTCCAAGTTATCTTTTTGATACAATGATAAGTGGAAATTCACCAGGACCTGGATTCAGCTCAGGTCATCATATGACAAGTGGAAGTGAACCAGGTTCATTCAGTTCAGGTCATAATTTGGATCGTTTTAGGCTGGAAGAATCCGATTTATTTTTAGATGCTTCAACCAAGAGACCGAGACCAACAACAACAACAAGACGACCCCCACTAAATAATCCTGCTACATTAGAACGTGGAGAGACCTTGTCTCATGGAGTGGATCATAATTTGAAGACGAATATTTTGACTAAAAAGAAATTGAGAAAGAAACATTTGAAAAAGAAAAAACTAAAAAAGAAGGGGAGTAATAATGAACAATTTGGTCTCAATTTTGATGTGGGAGTTGACCTCGCTGATCTTTTTAGACAAAAATTTTTAGCCCTATTAACTTTACAGTATGCACCATTCTTACTGGCAATATTAATCCCAACTCTTATTGTTTGTTCTCCTTACATTATGCAAGCACTGAGGGGGTCTGATTCTAAGGGTAACAAAGGTTACTACCAAGATCGAGACGATGTCCACTCTTACAATTATCCTTACAATTATGCGTATCCAGTTCAACCAGGAGGTGGATCAAATTTTGATGATTCTTTTGACTATCCATATGAGGATCAGCAGGAGTCAACTAATAAAGGGACTAGTTATTTAAGTAATAATGGTAGAGGAGGTCAACCAAGAAATCGAAAAAGAGGGAATGTAGCCATTCATCATCATTTTCACGACATTCCAATCACAAATCCACAATCCTTTACATTTTCACCTACTTATCCTTTAGTACCAACTGGAATTGTGGCTGAAATTGAGACCCAACCTCAACTAGAGTCTGTCATGGGGGATTCACCATCTTTTAGTAACTTTGACCAACGTCAAAGACCAAAAGATCAAAAATATTATGATGAACCCTTGGCGAGTGGTACGAATGATGCTGATGCTTACATGAAAAAGATAAGAGATATTGGACGTAATATTGGTCTCATGATTGGGTCAAAAATATCTGATCAAAGTGGTATGGCTTCAATTATTGATAGTAAGACGGATGCTATCACTAAATTACTTGAAAACTGGTCACTCTTCAGTTCAAAGGATAAACGGCAGTATAGGGACTCTGAGGAGGATGACTTATTCAAAAGAACTTTACCATTAAGAAAAAGGATAAATTGATTGTACAACTGAATACAAAAATAATTTAATAATTAGTGCACTAAGAAATTGTGCCAAATGATGGAAATATTAAAAAGTTTATTATTATTTTATGATTTGCACTTGATTTTTTTTTAAAAAAAGAAAATGTTATTACAAATGAATAAACAGAACTAATTACAAGAACAAAACAAGATAAAAAATGAACACACATGGATGAAACCGGTACAAAAATATTATTAAAAGTAAAATAGATTTTCACAGACTAAATAAAAAATACTTTTGCCATTTTTCACAACGATGATTCATTATTTTGGGGTACGTCATTGTTGAGACTCTTCCGCAAAAACTCCTAGTATATAGTTTGAATATAATTAATTGATAATCATTAAATTTTTGTCATAATAATAAACTAACATACCTGTTCTGCTATCATCCGTAAACGACGAGATGATTCTTCACCAGTTTGATCAATCATTGTACTAAATATTCCCATCTGATTTTGTAAAAGTATGTGTGGGACATCAAATTCCTATTTTATAACGTTAATAAAATATTTTAATTATTTAAAAAAATTAATTAAACATCAGTACAGTGAAAGTTTAATTATTGTTTCATAATTTTTTCGTACTTTCACCATCCCTTCATCTAAAACTAGAATTCGATCGCTGTCCAAAACGGTCGATAGACGATGTGCTATAGTGAGAACTGTACAAGCTTCAAATTTCTCTCGAATAGTTTTTTGTACTAAAATATCAGTGCGTTCGTCGATGGAAGCTGAAGCCTCGTCCAGAATCAATATTTTACTTTTACGTAAAATTTCTCTGGCAAGACAAATTAGTTGACGCTCTCCAATACTAAAATTGACTCCTCCTTCGTTAACCTATTTAAATTATTTTTTTTACAATTGAACATCATAAATATATTTTCAATATTCAAAATTTTTTACTTCAATATCCAATCCAAGTGGACTTCGTTTGATTGTGTCAGCAAGACCAACATCACGTAAGGCACACCATAAATCAGAATCTGAACAGTTTTTTATGTTATTTTGTAAGTTTTTCCTTAAAGTTCCTTGGACGAGAAAGGGTTCTTGTGGGATTATTGACAGGCCACGTCGTAGGTCATGTAGTCCAATTTGAAGAATGTCAACTCCGTCTATTTCTATTTTCCCAGTTGGTTCAGTCAGTCGAAATAAAGCAGATATGAGCGAACTTTTTCCAGCACCCGTCCTACATTTCCAAAAAATGGCGACAGTTATTTTTTTGACAAAAATGATAATAATTTGTATTTAAAATATTACCGGCCAACAATGCCAATCTAAATGGGAATGAAATCAGTTGGAAAAAAATTATTTAGTACTTTAAAAAAATTGAGCAGTGATAAAATGTATTTAATTATGACTACCTTTTCTTTGGATTTGATTTGAATATTAATATCCTTCAAAGTCGGACTGTCATTATATTGAAGAGACATCTCAACAAATTGAATATTCCCTTCAAATGGCCAGCCATCAGGTGGAGTTCTTTCTAAATAATTATTTTTGTAGTTATTTATTGATGCTGTTTAAAAATCACTGAAAATTTATTAGTTACTTGGTGAGGACAAGAGAGCGGCTTCAGACGGCAGCATCGTATAATCAATCACTCTTTCGATTGCCACCATTTGACTTTCAACAGTTGCTGATTGTCTGACACCCCACTGGAAAACTCCAATTAAAAATATGGAAGATGAAATCGCCATTCCAGCCATACTGGCCGCTCCTCCATTCTCCACTGTGAAACGACAATTTTGATATTATTTTAAATATTCAGACACTGTAATTTTAATTAAATAAATTCTTGAAATAAATTATTACCTTCGGCTGTTAATGTCAATGTTAGGACTACAGTCGCAATGAATGTGACGGAAATATAATCGAGCCACATTCCAATCCATCTTGTCATTGCAATTGTTAAAAAGAATACAGAAGAATGAGTATTTTGTAATTCACAAAATTTACTGTGAAAATTTTGTTCCCCTTGAAAAGCTCTAATTGTAGTCAGTCCATTATTTAATGTAGAACTGATATGAGAATAAACTGGACTTCGAGCTGGAAAGAAAAATGTGTTAATAAATTCAATTTTAAATTAAATTTTAGATTGAATTCAAATTCTTAGAGATGTACCTATGGATTCTAATCTCTGAACACTCCAGATGGCTGATCTGACATAAATTCTTCGAATAAAATAAAATATGATTGAGAGAAAAGCAGTCGGTATAAGAATATAGGGGCTGACAATACAGACGAGAACAATTATTCCAATAATATTCAAAAATATCTGAAACACAAACATTTAATTAATGGAGCATTTTATTTTGATTTAAATAAAATTCTTAACAAGTGTACTCACCTCCATAGATTCAAAAAACGTTTGGGGCAACTCTTCATCCATTAATTTGGTATCCTTTGTAAATCTATTTAAAATCCTTCCTGCCAAAATTAAAATTATTAGTCCTCAGAATATTTTCTTGAAGGTCACCATAAAAAATGGTGAAATTTACCTGTAGGATTGAGATCAAAAAACTTCATGGGAGCCCTTATGACCGAGGCTAGCATATTGTTGTGTAATTTTATAGAAGATTTTAAACAAATTTCAAAGAACATTGTTGTCCGAACCATTGAAAAAATGAAGAGAAAAACAATTATGCAAGTGTATATTAGTATTTGATTCTTCAGATCAAAAGTAAAAGTGTTGAAGTGAGGCTCAGAGTCCGAATACGAAATATTATTATAATAATAGCTGTTGTTATTAATTGTAGTAGAGTCTTTGAGCGTAACATTGTTAATGTCATTATGAGTGTTTTCATAGAATTTCGACCTAATAAACAAAGCAAACAAAATTATATATGAAAATAATATCTTGTATTTGAGTCACACTGAAAATGTATAACGTGGTTTATTTAATAGAAAGTCAACATACCAAATTTGCAGCCAGAAATCGGATCCCGTATGTAGGACTTGAGTTAAAATATTAAATATGACAAGAATGACTATCATCAAGATATTTGACCCTGTGCTAAAATACTTTTGGTAAACACTAAGGTCAACACAACCAGAGGATTTTGTCTCTTGTAAAGATTGAGTATCTCCTTGAACTTGATTAAAATTTGAGTCAGGACTGACAGCATGTTGACCATCCATTAGTATTCCATTACAATTATTGTCGACCACGTGTATTGATTTTCTTTTATTTTCATTTTGAACTTGATCCTCTTGTTGATGGCCATTCATACCTTTTCCATTATTTGAATATTGACCGATTACTTGAGCAGCTTGGACTAGACTAGAAGTTCCAAAGGCAACAAATTCTCCTTTTTCAATCACAAAAATTTTATCAGCAGACTCTAAAAATTGAAGTTGATGCGTAACAAAGATGACTAATTTATTTTTCAGTAGATTTTGTATACATTTTTCAAAAATTTGTCTTTGTACTTCCACATCCACTGCCGAAAATACATCATCCAAAAGATAAATATCAGCCTTTACGTACACAGCTCTGAAAACATTTTACATTTACAAAAAAATTAATTATTATCAATCTATTAACACTTAATTACATTGGCTAATTATTACAAAACACAACCTACACTAGTTAATTATTTATTCTGTTTCATTTAACTCTGAATAATTAATTACCTTGCTAAACTTATTCTAGCTTGTTGACCACCACTTAGAGTACCATCACCAATTATTGTATTGTCACCGTCTGGGAACAACTCCAAATCTCTTTTGAGAGCACAAGCTTCCAATATGAGGTCATACCATTGTGGGTCATATTCACAGCCAAATAAAATATTTTCTTTAATTGTTCCACAAAATAGCCATGATGGAGATTGTCCAGCATATGAAGTTTTTCCATCAATTTCAAGCATGCCACAAGTCATTGGTAATTCTTGTAGTAAAACTAGTAGCAGAGATGTCTTTCCAGAACCTACTGGTCCAATTATTGTCAACAATTGAGGAGAAGTGATGTCCATGTTCAAGTTTGTTAAAACATTTTCTTTTGAATCACAATTCCATTTTGCGGACACATTTTTCATACTAATTCTTCCTGGTTTATTTTCAGTTCTTTTAACGTTTGGTACGTTAGTACAGTAAATTGATTTGTTGCACTTTCGTTCTTCAATCAACAGAAACTTCTACAATAATCATAGACATGAAATTAGTGATTTAATAATTATAAATACAATTTATTTATGTACCTCAACACGTTTAACAGTGACAAAGAAATCAGCCAGTTGATTAATTCCTAGAGGAAAATGTAGTGTCATTGTTATTCGAATATTATTGTACAAAGAGACCCCAACAAAAACCTAAAAATAATAGATAAATTTTGATGACAAATAATTATTAAAATTGTGTAGGTACAACTTTGTAGTCATTCTTACAATTTCAGCCGTCAGGTCATTCCCACTGATAACATAGACAACTAAGGTCAAAAAAATGGCAACTTTTGAGGAAGTGTAGTACAAACTCCAATTAATGGAACGTAGTGCTGTGATTCTTTTCAAAGTTGACATTTCATCTCTAGTTAAAAAATAGAATAAAAACAAAACCTTGAAAGTTACAGGGTCAAGTTCAGGAATATGAATAATTCATTGTCTATGGACTATGGAATTTCATGTTCAAAAATTATTACGACCTGTCTAATTGAAATGCCATTCATTATGATGGGTTAATATTATGGGTACAACATATGTAATATTTGTACAAAAAATCTGGCTTACTTTCTCATTGTTTCGATGAGAGTAGAAAATGTGGATTCCCAGCAATTCATTTTAATAGATCGAATTCCTTTCAGCAATTCACTAATTAAACGTATTCTCTTGTCAGTTTTGGTGGCTGAGACTGATCGAAGCTTTGAAAATATTCCGCCCAGCAAAGCTATTAATGTAATAAAAATAATAGGTGAACAAAGTACATCATAAATACTATTTAATTTAAATGATTGTTTTTACCTTGAAATGGTACGAATAAAACTAGGACTGTTAGACCACATAAACAAGCTACACCAAAGCTTCTCCATAAAATATAACTAGTGATTGCCAATTGTGTTAATCCAATCCAAAGATAGTGAATGTGTTGTAAAGAGTCGAATCGATTCACATCATTTGCTAAAATATTTAATAAATTAGATTTTAATTAATTCGTTCTTGACATTGACATTCTATTACGTACCTTGTGAAAATGCATTTTGCAAATTTTGTAAATGCATTATTTTGAAACTTACCAATTAAATTCATCATTTGTCCAGTAACTTGTCCTCCAGTAGATGATAATTTTATTTTCAAAGCCTTCAAAGATCATAAAACTTTTAAATCTTGTACTTAACCAAACAAATAACAATTATTTTTAATGTATTACCTTTTTGTACAACGCAGTTGAGCAAGTGAGACGAATTTGCATACCCAAGTGTTCTATTGCCAAGAAATAGGGATGCATCGTCAAAATATTTGATGTAGAACAAAGTATAATTCCAGCACAACAAAAAAGGCCAATAGTCCGGTCGAATTCTCCAGCAAAGAAACGAATTAAATACCCCAAAATTATGGGTATAGCAATTCTGGAAAAAAAATCATCGCAATAATGAATCAGTTGTCGTTTGTAGTTGACATGAACAAATATTGACAAAGATAAAATGACATGAAATGACGGAACATTGGAAAAAAATAATTACAAACTTTGAAACACATTCTTCAAAACATTTGATGAGTCCAATGGCTAGGAATCGACGACCAAATAATTTGTACAAAACTCTTAACAGTTTTCTTTGAGTTTGTTTGCCACTGGTAATATCCTTTTGAATTTGTGTCTCCCATTCACAGTAAAATTTGTCTCCCAACATTTCAGACTCATCTTGGGGGTCATTCTTGTACAAGTCATTTAACTCTAAATTTTTACTGTAACCCCTTCGAAATATATCGTTTAACCACCTGTAATATTTTTGAATTAAAATACACAACAGTAAGAAATTAAAAAAAATTATTAGAGGTTCTAATGTCATTCCAATTTTTAGTTCTTCTAAATTTTACAACTTACCAAAAAAATATCCGTGAAAAAAAATTTGCTTGTAGTCTTGGTGAGTCTTGAAGTTGAACACTTGACGGCATCATGCCAAATGTGAGATTTTATTTTTGTGATCTTCAAAAGCAACTGGTATTGGTAGCGTATTTATAAACCCCATGCGAGTTTAGCACGCGTTCACACAAGAAGGGAGACTTGTCCCTTCTTTGCCTTCAAAGACTCCTCACACTCGTCTCAAGCTGCCTTTGAGCAAGGCTTTGTATTATGGGGTTTTTTTCTTTGTTTTTCCAAAAGACAAGGAATTTCCCAGAAAATGGTATCGTAGTTAACTTTAATGGAAATATTTAAATATTTCAATTGAAGTTAAATAGAGATAAAAATTAATAAAACTATCGTATTAGTTGAATGGAGCATAAACTATTTAATGAACCCATTTGATGGATAGAAAAATAATAATAATTATTTTTAACAAATGCTGGAGTATGTGGAATGTGCAGATATATGAAGTACAGAGTTGTTCAGTATTTTATTCTCAAGGAGTAAAATTTCCAAGAATTCTCACAAATCCTTGTAGCCAATAATATAATAATGTTCTTGAGACTCACTCTGTACAAAAATATATATTTAATCGAAGACGGAAGGGAGCCAAAAGACGAGGGAAAATACTCTCGTTCCTCTTTGGAACAAATGCAATGATTTCAATGTGTATTTAAAGTACACTGTGTTATGTAAAGAAGATAAAAGTAACCACAAAATTAATCTGTCTGTAGATTTTATTGTCAAGTTTTGGCTTTCCATTGTCCATGACTTTCAACGGTAGGGTTATGGTATAGTCATGCAATATTTTATATGAAATAAAACATTGTTATGAATCATTTTGACAAATGTTACAAATTGTACTCGAGTATTTAATACTGGAATCTCGTGTAAAAATGACACAAAACTACTCAAATGAGTTGTGATAATTTCCATGTTATAATAATTGCATAATAGACTGGGAAACCTACGTATGATATTAATAATGTTCGATATAGAGTCACGTAATAATAGTACATGATTTCTTTTGTTATTTTTATCTGTCAAACTAACTGTTATGAATTAATGATACACGTTTGGGCTTACGTGACGTAGGTCTCGACTACCTTTTTAATCAGTGGCTTTCAAAAAATGAATGGCCGATAATATGAGGTGGCAGTACAGGTTAATTCATTTTATTGACAAATTACAGCATTTGATATGACATATGACACAATTCACGAATGTTTATATTTTCTGTGGGTTTTGCTTGAAAATAAATATTCTAGACGTGTAATGGTCGTGTTTCTATGATATAAAAAATATTTTTTTTGATATAAATTTAATTGATTAATCAATTCGAAGAATGCATCGATATGTGTCTTGAAACACAGAGTACCTCAACATATGAATACTCAAGAACTGACCTAGGTCACATGAGTACTGTTTCATATTTTGTTTCGCTCTTCAGGTTGGCACACAAGATTCGACAAAGAGGAGGAATCGCTCCTACCCATTATCCATTTACATTCTGCAGTGAAACTTGAGTACCAAGTTGATATAAAATGACTGGAATCAATTTAATCGGTAATCCAAACTAATTAATCAGTTGAATACTAATTTATTAGGTAAATTTATTAGGTGGATTATTAGACCCATTGTATATTTCTACGATTTGGCCACTAAAGATGGCCCGTGATTTTCTTTGGGGGCGGGAGAGACGATTTCGGCGTGTGAAAATTAAAACTCGGTTCTCGGTTGGGTGAATCTTTGGCTTGTCAAATTTTCTCATGTTTTCAGTTTTCCCTTTGGACAAAAACTGATAAAGTGTAGTTTTAGACTGACTAAGATTGTTGCCGGTTAAAGTTTAATTGGCCATGGACCTAGAAGACGAGAGAGAGAGTTCATTGGATTAGAAAAAGAGGAAATGGAAACTTTTACTTCCGGTCAACAAGGAGAAATTCTTTCCCAATGTCAAGCTGAGTATTTTTGTCAAAATGAAGAGCTGAGTCTTTTAAGGGTAAGTAAACTTTTATTTATTCTAGTAGAATATACATGGTACGGTTGTATCATTTATTTACTAATTATTGTATTCATTTTCATTTGTATTTTTTAAACAGACAAAAGTCAGTCACTTCAAATGACTTTGAACAAATGTCAGGATGACAAACAAGGTCTTGAACTTGGGCTTGTAGCAGAACGAAGACAAAAAGAACAAGCAATTAAAAAGATGGAAGCTATTATGGAGAAAAATAAGATGGATTTTAATAGCAATTTGTATTCTGTGAAACTCGATCAAGAGCGATGGAAGCAACAAGCTGAATCGATAGCAAGAGAAATTCAACTTTTACAAGAGCAGTTGAAAGTTGCTCAAGTGAGTTTATTTTATTAATAGCAATTTCAATTTTAGCAAGTATGATGTCATTCACTCAAAATTTTCTCATTCGAGTATCTGTCTTTATTTCTTATATCTTTGAATGTCTTATGTCATAACAGACTCAAAAATCGGAAGCGTTGAAGAACTTGTCAAAACTGATGAACACACTGAAATGGACATGCAAAGACGATCAATTGATGTTTACATACGTAGCAAGTAAGTAACATTAAATTAAAAAATAAGTCTGGTATTGTTTACGTAATCGTTGTAATAATGTGGAATTGATTTTTTAAAGACGAATGCAACAACTTCAAACTTCCAAAGAGAAAATGGTCCAAATATTAGAAGCTCAACGAGATCAAATCAGTGTCTTCAATGTTCATATTATTAATCAGAAACATCAAAAATCTGTTGCAGATGCAACTACTGCAGAATTAGAAAAGGAAATCATTCAACTTAAATCTTATAAAGGTTAGAACTACGGATCAAATGTAACAGATATGTTAATAAATCAGATAAATATTAATTGATATTTATTTGACATTTTTATGTCATGAGTGAATAAACGAGAGGTCAAATTAATGTTTTGTGTTGATCATGCTTAGATACTTCTTGTTACCTTACAATATTTCACTAGTTATTTGCTATTTAAACCAGTTATATGTGTAACCAGTTAATTCTCATTACTGTAATTTTCCATTTAAATGAGTCAGAATACTACAGTTACATTGTTAGTCATTTAATAATAATACGTATAATGTACATGATTAATTTTACGAAAGCAATTTGATTACTTTGCATGAATTAAAGAGGAGTCAAAGAATTATCTGTATGATCAAAGTTAATTGACCGTGTATGTATGAAAAGTCATATGTATTATCTCTAATCAAAGTTGTTTGCTGTGGTTGTCTCTAATATTTTTCTGCTTGCCGTGGAACTAAGATTCAAGAATATATATTTTTCTAATTAGTCGTTAGCTGAACGCTCTTCAGAATGGGGTCCTCTCGACTTGTACAACTCTCAGTGTTTCTTTGTTCCATCCTTGTGCCTGCCTTGGCATACACCAGAGGTAAGTAAAATATTTTATTGAAAATTTTAAAATCAAAATTAGGTCAGTAAAATAATGGTGAAGGGAACTCCCTTATTAAAGTAGTTAAGTATTAGATTGTCATTCCATTGTCTAGAAAATTGAAACTTGTATTAGTAAGTAATGCTTCGAATTGTTTTTAGTAATAATTTATTAGATGAATTATTATATTTAGACTTTGATATTTATTTTATTAGACTAAAAAAATGTAGCCGTTAGACCTTCAATGTAACATTTCAATGTCATTAAATTTAGTTGCGAAACTTCGTCTCCTTGCTAATTGTTGTCAAGATTGCCAAATGTTTTAGTAGATAGCGTCGGGTGTCATTTTGATGATGTGGAATGGGAAAATAAATATTAGTTGAAATTATAGACTTTGATCACAAGGAAGAAATCTTTGTGGAGTTGAGATAAGCGAGTATAAATAAAGTCTTTTATAGTTATCAGTAGTAAATTAATTGCTACAATATTTTAAATTTAATATTTGAAATTAAATTTAAATGTAACGAACATTTTAAAGTCTTTTAAATAACACATTTTTTTAAAAACAGTTATGATTGACGTAGTTTAAGTCAAATCGTGTCTTGCACACCATGTAAACAAATTTGACTAACGATAGAGCACAAAGAACAAACATGGGGAATCTGGATATTTCAAGGATAAAAAGTAGAGCAAAGAACTTTTATAGATTGTGATTTGTAAAGGATAGAAAAATGTTAAAGAAAAAAAAAATTGATTTTCCTTTGGGACCTCTTATGTCTTTTAATAACAAGAAACAACACCATTTTTCCATTTCATTCCGCATGAATGGAGAATGGTCCTCGGAGAAAAGGAAAGGATGAACAAGATGAGTTGTATAGAATCAGAATCAAATTCTTAGAATACAATAAAATATATTGCAATTTAAAATTGTTTTGTTGTGACTTTACACAAATAGTCAGTTTCCATTTTCAACCCACACAAAAATATTTTGCATTTGCTCCAATGTGCACATGATGTCAGTTCAATTTTTTTGTCTATATTTTTCCATGTTCAATCCTCCTGTTGTATCTCATATGTGCATGTTTTTCAAAATCCCTATTTTTCAGCTCACTGCTCCCTTTATATTTTGGCCATAGTTATGGACCAAATATTTGAAACAAAAAATCAATTTTTAAAATACCTATATATCGAATATTCATATCTCTATTGTGTAAAAAAATCTCTTTCATCCTCTTTTTAAAAAAATATGAAAGGTCATTCGACTCGAAAAATGATTTTTGAATATTGATATATTTCATTTTTGAATTGTAAATTCTCATTTCCTCTCCATTGAATTCAATACAGACAAAAAAGAAACAATTCAATAATAAGTCTGAGTCACTCCATTGTTCTACATGAAATTGTCTTGCTCATGTCATTCTAAACATCCAAAGTTTGTTTCTTTTTTTCTTTGATGTAGATTGGATAGTCCTTTGTTAACAAAATAGAGAAAAATAATAACACTGCCTTCACATGACTGTTTTGGGGTTTGAGTCTCCTTTTTTAAAAATAGAATTTAAAATTTCTCTATTGTCCTATTTCATGCAAGAAAATTCATTGACCTTTTAGTGGTTCATCTTCCTCATGAGATGGTAAAAGTGCTTAATAATGTCTAGAATTTAGGAGAGGGAGAGAAAACAAAAGGAAATAAATTTTGTAGCACTCCAGAAAGATGTTTCACATGATATTTGTTTCATTCAGAAAATTTGGGAAAGAGAAACACGTGTGGGTGTTCCCCTTGTTTCACTCTGTACAGACAGTGAATAGTAAAAAGGGTCAGAGATCTAGCTGTCTTAAGAGATGGGCTTACATCTGTAGTATGGCAGGGGAAAAGTGGAAGTGGAAAGGAGAAAAGCAGACAGAGAGAGAGAGAGAGAGAGAGAGAGAAATAGAGAGAAAGTCAGGAGAAAGGAAAAATTGATTTGGTTTGTGTTGGAAAGTGTAGGCGTTTGTATGAAGGAGAGGGAAAGAGGAGGGGGGATCTGTATAGGAATAGGACTATACAGAACATCGATAAAATAAGTAGGGGAAATGGCGTGGGTGTTTAAAAACTACGGAGCCTGACTCTCTCTCTCTCTCTCCAACTCTGAAACTTCACTCTCATCTCAATCTCACTGTTGTCACAAACGGACATGTTTCTTAGTTGAAATGTTCGTATGACTTAACACCCAACAAGATTGCAATTACTCTTCATTTCAAAATTCCATGTCATGTCCTGTCAACTAAGGATTAACCCCATACTCCATTCATCTTCATACTCCCCCACCGTTCCATGTATTATTTAGATGATTTAGAATAAAGCTTTGGCTCTACCCATGTGATCTGCATGAAATGAGCTTAATAAAGATACTAAATTTTAATCTCAAGTCCTTGTAACAGATTATTATTACATGGACTATACAGTACAGATACCTTTAATTTTATTAGTTCAATACTAAATACACGTATCTCATATGTAAGTAAAATCGTGTTTTGTAATAAATAAAAGAAACTATTTATTTAATCAATCTTTTGGTACTTAATAGGTATCACTATTAAAAATTATTTACTTATAAAATGATTATTTAGACAACCAAAAAAAACTACAGTGTACAAACATAGTACACACACTAAATTACATTTTAGGTAAATACATTACATTACACGTTAATTTATTGCATCAGCTATTAATTTATAGAGAGTGAAAATCGATCAAATGGAGTGACACAAAGAGAGTTTAATTGTAGAAACTAAGATGCATGACCAAGCTCAAGTGTTGAAAGGGAATTCATTGTGGAAGGTTGTAACTAGGAGATTGCATTGAAAAAAATAAATGTTAAAATGACTCTACAGTCTCGTAAATTTTCTTTTCTTCAAGACATGGAGAAATCTTTACTTTCTCTCTCTTGTGAAATTATTCAAAAGGAAATACATGGACAATTTTACTTTTCTCCGGGCTTCCATGGTTTTCTAATTTTCGTTCAGATAGAAGGCTTACAATCCCCCCGTCAACACTGACTAGGGTTTCAGGCAGACTGAGTGAGAGATTAGAGACGGAGAGTAGAATAACCAAAAGTGAGAAATAAATGTAAGTGTGTGGGTGGGATTACCTATAACAGGTACATATATATGTCTGTATGTTTGTACTACTAGTCTATTTAGTTGTATACATTACGAATTACTTGCACTTTAGTCTATCTACATTCTACAATATAAATGTAATATATATGGAAGTCGGAGTGTTGAGAAGTTAGTGGTGGTAGGGATTCAAAAGTGCCAGTAACATTACCTACTCTCGTACTTTCATCCTTCCTTTTTTTCTCCTATACGATGGAACACTTCACATGTGTTTACATATAAGAACCAATCCAGTGGTATATCTTTGTGTGCACTTGGGTTCTGGGTGCTGACAGTCAAATAAATGCAATGGTAGAGCTATTATATATCTATATTATAGGAGCTGTCAAGTAGATGGGCTTTCCTTTTTTTGTAGATTGTACAAGCCCATGAGTTAAAGTCCTGGAGCTATTCGCTCTGCTCAAGTTGGTAAATACTCTCTCTCTCTCTCTCTATGCCATTTCCCAACTTACGAGATAAGTTGAAGCTCCCACATCTTTCCATCAGAACAAATTTCTCTTGGTGAAAGTTCCTACACGATTTTATCACCTTTTGAACAGTCAATATTCTCATACCTAGTCGACTACTTTTATGGAGGGAAAGAAACGGGTCATGAGGGTCTGGTGATTCGCAATTCGCTCCTCGTTCTTTGATCAATGATATCTTTCATCTGAATGTATATATATATTCACAAGAGCCACCCAGTAATTTTTGAGTGGGGGGAGAATGGAGAACTGGGACACAAGTT
Organism: Arrhopalites spinosus; assembly: GCA_034700945.1. NCBI lineage: Eukaryota > Metazoa > Arthropoda > Collembola > Symphypleona > Arrhopalitidae > Arrhopalites > Arrhopalites spinosus. The sequence goes on along the minus strand of JAQIVZ010000895.1, from coordinate 24,250 downwards.
GTGGAGAAAAATTTCAAGAATTTTTAGACCCCCCTCACTCTCTCTCTCTGTAGTATGTATGTAGTATAAGAGATTTAGTAAAAAGGGGCAAGAATTTTTGAAGATGTGATCTGTATTCTAGGGAATTTTCTGCTATGATAGATAACTCAAGATTATTATATAGAAAGTCAAAGATATAATAATTGAACTTGGCTCATTTTTTTGATGACAGACAAAAGTCAGTTTAATGAAGAATGACGATTGCTTTTCGTCTGTGGATTCCCTTTTTTTAGACTTTTGGCAATTTCATTCAGTCATCGTTTCATTATTATCATATTATACCGCTCAACTTGAACTTTCCGAAATGATATTATTTATTACGTTTAAAAAAAGTTGGGAAAATGGATCATCATTCTTGCAAAAAAAATAAATTGCAAAAATAAAATCTTTTTTCATTTTTTTTGCACTAGAATGAATTCATTTAGAGCTTGAGGGAGTTTTCTGAAATTAAATTGTTAAAATCCTTGTAATAATTTAAAACTTTTCCAGATACATATAAGTAAATATACCTTGTATAAAATTTGTAGATATATTTTTTGTTGACGGTTGAGAAAAGATATGAATATTATACATGATTTTATTTATGTAGATTACAGATGGGGTATAAGAATATAAAAAAAAAATTTTGTCTATTATTACTCGTTAAATTGAAGTGATGATGACTTGACTACCCACGTACTTTCTCTCTCCATTAAATTTGTCACCCATTAGAAATTCGAAATGTACTAAATACACACTTTCTCTCTTTCTGTAGTTTTGTAGAGTCAAGATGATGTGGTTGAATATATTTATTTTCTCTTTGTGTCTGCAATCTCTACTTTCTCCAGAGAGTGTAGTGTGTTCTAAAAATAAATTTTGCCACTTGTCAACTCATAAACTGAATCATTATTCTCTCTCCTTATGTAACTACCGTAGAGTGTACAGCTATAGATAGATAAATGAATTCTTCACTGAATCTTGATTCAGAGACTCACTGTCAACCATAATTACTTCCGTACTTGTCACTTATTCAACATTTCTCCACGGTGGGTGTGAAATGTTGTCACCCATTTGGCTTGTATTTTGTCATCATTGACATCGATCTTCCTGTCACCATTCAAAAACTCGGTGTTTAGTTATTCCTCCAACCCTTTTGGTAATATCGATTTCTCTCTCTCTCTAGTTTGCAGAGTAAAAAGAGTACTACAGATAATTACTCTCCTCCTTTCTCTTCCCTGAGGCCTCCATGTAAAATTAGAAATCAGTTTTTGAAGTAAAAAGTCAGGAGGTTGGTGGATTGCGAATAATAGAGAGAGATGTAGACTGTAAAGTTTTTTAAATATTCTCAATTTAATAAATAAAAAGGCTCTCCAATTATGGAAATTGTGGAGTGGTTGGTAGTAAAAGAAGGAATATTACTAAACGTTGTATTATAATTATTGTTGAAGAGTCTCCAAACTTTGTTTTTTTTTTGTCTTTTGTTTGTGAGAATATCACATGAGGACCCGGGATATTGAGTAGGAGGAATAAAAACTAAAATTATTAATATCCGCATAGACTATAGACAAGGTAGCTGTGGGTGGTATGGGTCATATAAATCTGTGTTGTATTATAATGTGTTCTTATTATAATTGTATGGCAAAGTAATGAAAGTTTTTTGTTCAAAAAAAGGAAAGTAGTGCATAGTCTAAATACAAGTAGAAGTAGAACCTGTAATATAGTGTGGAGAATTGTTCTAATGAACAGCATCTGTTTTAATATTTGTTGCCTCTCTCTATGTGTACACCAGAGAGGAAATATAAAATGTGTGTGTGGGTTGATGTCTCTAGAGAGAGAAAATATTGATTTTTTCCTTTCTTCAACTTTGTTTGACTCCCCATGGACTCTCTCCGTATGTACCTCACGTTATAATGATCCTCATGACGAAGAGTTTCCACAGTTGCTTTTTCTTTGAACTAGATTTTTTTTATCTTTTTATAAAAATATATTAAAAGAATTTTAATACCCCGCAAATCAGCTCAGCTCTTATTATAAATGTACAGCCTTTATTTTTATACTCTCTCTCGCTTTCTCTTTAGCTTGGAGCAGTTTTGCAAAATTATTTTTATTTCACCTATTCAATGACCTCTTGAATGAGAGATTTTGCAAGTTTAATTTTCTTCTTTCTTCGTATTTACCCTTTTTGTGTATTTTTTTTTAATTGAATTTATTATACATTTGACATGTAAACCTGCACACATACAGACTGATGATGTGAATATTTACTTTATTTTTTTGTAAAAATGCTTTTGCTTTGAAACTTTTCTTTTACATTTGACTGACTTATGACTGAAGTGAGAAATTAAATAATGTTTAATAATTTTAAATTCATTTAGATGGAATTCCATTACCATCACCATTATTTCATTATCCTTTTTCACCGCCTCCTTATTCTCCTCCCTTTACGTTTTTTGACATGACCCCGACACGACGAGACGGGTCCGGGGATGGTGACAATTCTGTACTTTCTTGTAAAGACCGATGTGACACTCGTGGACATGACAATCAATTACCTTGTCAATGCAACAATAAATGTAGAGAACATGGAGACTGTTGTAAAGATTATGGTGGGGAATGTTTGAGTTGTGAGGGACGGTGTGACTTTAAACACAATAGACATTTCCCTTGTCAATGTAATACAAAATGTCGTCAGTATAATAATTGCTGTGAAGACCATTTTAAAATTTGTATGGGACAGTTTGACACTAATAGTAATCATAGTGTGCATGAATCAATTGAAACACCTCATTTTCAAGGTAAATTTCATTTATAATCTTAATAAAATTGACTTGTCTGTTAATTAATTTATACTTGTTGTAATTAGTTTTAAAATGAGTCTTAAAATTGGTTCATTTTTTCGTAGAATAAACTCAATTTTATTTCATTTCATTACGTTACGTAAAAATGTGTTTACGTAATGTTGTAAGGATATTTGAGAAATTAGCTTTCTCTCAACTTGTTCTCATGCTTTCTCTTAGAAAGGCGTCCCCCTCTAATTTCTCACTTTAGCTGTTGTAGAGTTTGAGGAAGTAAAGTTAATTGAAGTTTATAAATATTTTCTTCTTTTCCAATTTTTTGTCGTAATTTTTGACATTTCCTTATGAAAAAAATGATTGAATTTACAGTTACTTGAGAAATATTTTGAAGGATTTGTCTAATGTGATCATTTTTAAGAATTTTGTGACAGATATTTTATGAATTCTAGAGGTGAAACTGATTTAAAATTTGACAGAATAATATTTATTTGAAAATTAAAAATATTTACAGGAGTTGTGACGGATGCGGAACTAGCCACTTTTTCTGAAGCCATCCTCGCCTTAGAAGGTCCAGACAATGCAGCCAATCTTGTTCGTTTTAATGTTCAAAATCGAACCTTTTTCTCAGACACAGAAGACCGAGCTGCAAATCCGTAAAATATTCATTAATTTATTATTTTAAATAATTTCATTTTGTAGCTTTAAGTTTTCTACCTACAAGTATTTTCTCTTCTCGATTGGTTCTAAAATAGGTTTATTTGTATTTTGAGAGAATTTAAAAATAAAATATTGATTTAGTGTGTATAGCAAGTTAAAAAATAAAATAAAAAATTCTCAAAGAATTACACATGTGATACGAGTACCATCTCAAAGAAAATAGTCTCTTGTGATGTGACAACAACACAATTGACATCTCTTTGTGACGATATTATACCTTTTTTTTCTTGTTGAGACTCGTCAAGTCTTTTTCTGTACACAATTCTTTTGTCCATGATTTGAAACGATCTAAAATAAAGTTGTACTGTTTCATAAAAATGAGAACCTTTTTATTTTACATTGAGAGACTGTAAATGTAACAATATAATAGCCAAAGCCTCCCCAAAAAAAGAAAAGAAAAGTGACAAAAGGAAAGTAAACTTGTAGTTAGGTAGGAAACTACAAGTTACAATGAAAGGAGAGAGCTGACAAAAGTAATCGTATTTTCTTCATGGTTTCCTCAAAAAAGACTTGTGTTCTCTCTTTTATTGTATAATTTCTTTTATTTTCTTTCATTTTATTTTCTACTTCTCCTACTTTTCCATTTTGTGACGTTTTTTGACTGTGTGTGTTTCTCATATCCTTTTTCCTTCATGACTTTAGCCTGTTAACAGTGGACCCAGCAGCTTACCAGAAACCGTCAATTGCAAAACTTTTACTACTCCACAATAATTATGTACCAGGAGTTTCGGCTGCAGAGTAAAAGATTTGATTTTTATTTTTAAACTTTTTTTTTGTGTAAAAAAATTAATATTTTTTTGACATTTTTGAAATAGAGTTGTCACTCCACAAGAGTCAATGGAAGAGTCACAATTTTTGGACATGATATTGACAACGCCTATAATGCTCAAGGCTGAAGAATTTTTAGTGAGTAAAGGTCACATTGTTGTGCAGAGACGGACGCCTGAAGGAAGGATACGGATGAACAATAGAGCCTTCCGTGATGCCCTCAACCAAATTTGGTTTGGTTTGTACAGTCGTCAGAATGGGGCATTGGGCTCTTCCGGCTTTGAACACATCTTTCTCGGGGAAACTAAGGCTGGACAAGTTTCCGGTATAAAAAAATAAATGTGTTTTATGAGTAACATATATATGGAATACATATAAAATTAATCTGATATTGTATTTTTTTGTGTATCTAGGCTTTCACAACTGGATCTTCTTTGCAAAGGAAGAAGCAAATAATAATCTTGACTATAGTGGTCACTTGAAGATTCTACGTTTAGGCCCTGTATGTCCTTTTATATAAAAAATATTTTTTTTGTTGTATAAATCATAGTTAAAAGAGACTCCCATATTTCTTTTGTGGGGGATATTATTCCCATAAATCATACACAAAAGTAGTTATATCTCTAGTTAAACTAATCCCCTTCAACTGAAAAACCAAAGGTTACAAATGTAATCTTTATCTAAACCTTAAATCTGTATACATAAACTACAATACATTACATATGTATGCTCTTTGTACGTTTTCTTTTAAATCTTTGACAAAAATCTACCCCCATCATCGTCATCATTTGAAATTTGTTTTTGAGAATGGAACAGGAAATGTCAGATTTCTACTTTTTTGTGAATGACCTTTTACCTTTCCTTTTATTTATTTTTTGATGAACGTCTCTTGTCAACGTCGGATATGGGATTTTGAATTAAATAAGGTTTTATTTTTCTCATGATTTCATGGTCTCTCCAAATAATTTGTTTTTTTTCTTTCATTTTTTTCAGAAAGCGTCCATTATAAAACACAAATTTAGATGGATTGGGAGTGTTAAGCCCGTGTCGACAATGTTTATTGGAACAAGTCCCGAATTTGAGTTGGCTTTGTACACTGTCTGCTTCTACTCTCGACCCAATGCAAGATGTCCAGTGACATTGAATGGAAAACATATTAATATACAAACTCATACTTTGAATCGACAGGGCATGCGATATGTTGGAAGTGCCTATCCTGATTTGTAAAATTTTGTTGACAAAATTAAAATTACCTACCTATAAATACCAATAAATATGTATAAAATTATTATGCAATCTAAATACAAATTTTCAACCAAAATTATTTTTTCGGTTCACCTGTCCATGATAACACTCAGTTTTCCCAACAAAATGAGTCAGTTAAAATAATAGGATGATAAATAACTGATAAATTAAGGTCATCATTTTTTCCAATTCTACAGAATAATTTTTTAACTGAGAAACTGATAATTAATCCTAATATCCGTTGAGTTGTCGTAGGCAACTGTCAATCAAGTCACACCCTCCACCTCCTGTACAGTCAACTGTGGAGTCTAGACGATGGACATGTAAAAATAAAGGGAGCCGGAAATACCTGTCATCGTCATCATCCTTATCCTCAGTAGTCACTGCAACCGTCACATAAAACTTTTCTTTCACATCTCACATTTGCATTTACGACTCTTTGTCATTTTTAGGTATGCACCACACTCACATGTACTCGCGTAGTGTGATAATGAATTTTAATGGAGGAGTGACGATTGACAAAAGTATGTAGACATAAGCAAAAAGAAAGAGAGACGCTATGTATTTTAAACCATAGTTAAGACACAAATAAAAAAACAACCGTTAATAATTTACATGTTGATCCATCTAATGTACAATTTACTGTAAATCTTTTTAACTCACAACACGGGGCACATGCTTTGGCAGAAAATTACACTAAATGCCGCTTCTAATTATTATTCCTGTAATGACATTCCATTGTGTGTTACTTGTTGGCGTGATACAATCATCAAAAAACATGACATCAATTGTATTCAAGAATTAAAATGGCCACCATAAATTCATGTATTTTTTTTTGGCTTCGAGGAGTTCCTGGGGTTTGTGAATTTTGATACATCACGAAATTGGAATTAATGTTGTGGAGAATGGAGAAAATGATAATCAATTTATATATATCTCCATGATACAAAGTAGAGATACCGGCAAGTGATATCACTTTCCGTTAGTCAATTACTCATGCATATTTTAAGGGAATGTGTCATTCATATTGGTGATTGGACTGTGTCAATTTATTCTACAGACTTTGGCCCCCTTTGAGAGAGGGCTTTATTTTGTCTGAGGAATAACAACCGTACACTATATATTCATGATCACATGGATAAAGTGCAACAAATTGATGAATAATTCATTGACACGAGGTACTTACACAATTTGTATTTGTATTTATTGACGTCTCGAGTTGCCTTGTTTTTTTTCTTTGCATTGTAGATTTTTGCACTATAATAACTTTATTTAATGCAAATTCACAAACTATCGACAGATGAATAACATCCAGTACTCCATAAAGTTGAAAGACTCAAGACAAAGCATGTTAAATAGTTTTGGAATATATTACTCACGACGGCATCATCATTACAGACTGAATACGAGCTTCACGATTCATGTAAATTGTCTCTCCAATTATTTTAATGCTTCTTTAGTTCCAACGAGTGTCAGATCGAATTTTATATGATAAAAATATTTTAAATAAAAAAATGACTAACATTATGAGGATTGAGTCAATAATATTCAAAAAAGGGGTTATTTACAGCATGAGTTGTGTCGAGGCGTGGTAAATAAAAAATGTGGTATCATCATTTCCGTTGTCCGTTATGATCCACATTTTTATTATTCAAATAAATAAGAGTAAATTTGATTTTTTTACTGTAAAATAAAATACAGATATTGTATGGAAATTTAATTTGAGTAAATTGTAAACAAACTAATACAGAAACTTTCATAGATTATGTACATGTGTGTGTTATTGTAATAATACGACGTACAATACTTTCTTGGTTACACGTAATTTGTTTTTTTTTTGTTTGGTTTCCCTATGAGTCAGAAGCAAGGTCAGGTAAATTAGTTGGGATTTTAGCACTCCATTTTGTTATTTCTTGTCGTAGTTCAACATCTTCATCTCTCTCTCTGTCTCTCATCTTTAAGACCTGCAGACAAGCCCCCAACTGATGACCAACTTTATACAAAAAAAATGTTTTGGTCAATTTTGTGTATACATTAACAAAGTTCTGGATTTTTGTTTACATGTACATAACCATGTTAAGTTGTACTAGACAAAAAGAATATTCAAAGAAAATAATATGATTCAAAAAAATTTCCAAGATGTTGATGCTGATAAAAATTTACTCTTTTCGGAATCAATTTATAATAGATTTATCAGTAAAACTCTGTTGATTTATTTCATAGACTTTGTTTAAATATTGCTGAGCAGTAAATTTGACAGTTGCATCCGGTTTTTTAAGCACATGTTTTTTGCCGTTAAATATTATGCAAAAGAGTGGATTGACTTCATAGAATTAAAACTAAATTCTGCATAATTATCTGCCAACAATATGCATAACTACAATTGGCAACGGCAACTTAAATTTAATTCGCTTGCAAAAACTGGTATTTACTACGCAAGAGAAACGGACATCCTACAAAGTTTGTTTTTTTTGCATTCTCCTTTTCCTTTAATTAATTATACGAATCGTAATAACTAAATGCTTTCCAGTCAAGTTTATTTTTTTTGTAGAAATTCAATGCCGTCTTTGATTATAATACAAAAAAATAAGAATTATGCAAATTGATATGAATTCCCAATTTAATTGTTAAAAAAAGCTCCACGTGATAGATCATGCCAAGACAAGATGACAATTTTGCACTTTATTCTTCTTGCATAATAACAATATTCCCCATATTTTTACATGGTAAAAGAGTTAACGTAAAAGACACAAAATTTACTCTACATTTTCCTCTCTCTAGTACTTAACATGAATGCATCACCCACCCAGTTCTTCCCCATTGTCAACGAACCTACCTTGTACGCGTACTCGTATCCTGAGGAAGATGAATAAAAATGACGGTTGACGGTCAAGATCAAGTTTGTTAAAAATTCCCTTTCTGTTCTTCCCCTAAAGATATCCATCACACACGCAAACTGTCTGCAAAGATACTAAAAAAATTGTTGCATTTCAATGAATCCACAGCCACTCTTTTTTACTTTGTTAGAATCTGACGATTGTCCTTAGGAATTCTCATTATAAAATCAGCAGTAGTTACTTTTTTTTACAATTGACGTTGACGACGCCAAGGGCCATTTTTTCTACGTAGTACATTCAAAACCAAAGAAATTGCACGCAAGTTTTCTACACTACACAGATACAGATTAGTCTGTTCAACATAGCAAAACCTCATCTAATATACATTTTACCTCTGCACATAAAGGACGAGTTTTTTTTATTGCGATGACGTTTCCAATGCTCATTCCCATATATGTACAGTGTCAGCATAGTCAAGTTTAAAATATTATGAATAAAAAAAAGTTGTACAATTTTCATTTTAGGGCTGTCTCATTAACAAGTTCATTCAAGCTCAAAATATTTTACAGACACAAAAAATTACATAATCAATCCCTTGTTCTGATACAAATTAGTCGGAACATGAGAAAACAGCATGAATTTAATATTATAGACCAATACTAAATGTAAAAACAAGTTGGCAACATGATTCACAGTCCTAATTGAACTTTTAATTTTAAATTAGGCCCCCCCCCCCGCTCCGTACTAAAATTGTTTCTCTTCAAATGGAAAATATTTAAGCAGACAAAAAAAAGTGAAATTCCCTCGTGGAATCAAAAACGTTAATTTACATTTAGTCATTGAAGAAGAAATGTCAATAAAAATGGGAATAACTAGAATTTGTACAAATAACTCAACTCTTGTCAAAACTCATCATAGGAATTGGAGTAGGTAAACATGAGAGAGAGTTCAAATGAACCGTTTTACGTGTGTTATCACCCTGTACATGTCTATTCGTCACTTTTGTACAAAGTAAAATAGGCAGGCACCCATCCTCATATCACAGTCGTACACCTGCTGTTACTTGTTTGGAGCTGGGAATTCAACACACAAAAAAGTGGAAGTGGAAATAGGACGAGGATGAAACTTCCTTCATTTCCTCAACCCCCCCCCCCCCCCCAAACAAACAAAACTTGATATCAAGGGAACTATATATAGCACCATACTAACATTCATTTAATCTCAGGCCAAAAAACTTTGAGAATGAATGAATGAACAAGGATGAATGAGTGAAAATTTTCGGCTACACTTTTTATACAAATTCCCATGTCATAAAAGATTGTAAAGTGTACATACACACACTGTACACATTGGGAAAAAACAAGAGCAACGAAAGTTTTTGAAAAAAAAAAACTTTTTTTTTGTGTTTATATTTGTTGCCACGATCAAGGAGTCAGATTAGGACGTCAACTTTTTTTTTGTGAAAAGTACTCGTGTCCGTCCGGTGGGTCCAACCAAAGTGTCTATTCTGAATTCCGGTGTTAAAGCCTTTTTTTGCACCTCCATTCCATCCCATCCGACAATCAGCGGAACTTGCAAGTACCCCCCCCCCCTCCTCCTCCCCTCCATTTTATGAATGAGCTTTATATACAAACAATTGTACAACCAAAAAAAAGGACGGAGCGGAAGCGGTGATAGGAGACAAGTGAAAAAAATATGGGGAAACACAATAAACAATAAATGCGTATACTTATTTGTATACCCTTATAGGGTATGGTATAGGGCAAGAGACCCCTTAAAAATATATTTATAGTCTTAAATAATAGAGAAAACACTTGAACAATTACAAATTACATAATACTACACACATACACAATAAAATAAAATGTAAAGGCAAGTGCAAGTCGGACACATTTTTTTATGCGTATCATGAAAATCAAAATCCGGATCCTTTCTTTCAAGTTCCCTCCTTTTACAAAAAAGTTTTTCTGTCAAGTGATTTTACACTGGACGTACTAGGAGGGTAATATCCATTAGATAATTCCGTTAAGTTTGAAGCCCCTACTTAATTATTAGTGAAGAAAAGGAAAGGGAAAACGGGGGGACTTGAATGGAATACTAATAAGGGGCTCTTTTTATATATAAAGTCTTTGCGGATATAAATATCTCATGAGAGTTAGAGACAGGTAAAAACTGAGATTATGAGGGTACAGATAGGAATATCAAAAAAAAAGTGGAGGATATTAGGGATAGATAAGAGAAAGAAAAAGTTATAGAAAAGGAAAAACGGAAGGAAGGTCATGGTTCATGATTTGAGATCATGATCCCGAGTGATAATGGTTCTCATGTATTCCATCCTCAAGTGTTGTTGTTATGTATATTATTCATCTATCATCCATCCGTCCATGATTATGTCTCTCTCTTGTTGTTGTCCGTTGGAATATTATTATGACAATTGTAATATTTAATTAATTACTCTGCTCTACATGTAACCTACATACTTGTCCAAGTTCCTCTCATGTCAACAGGCAGGTACTGGGACGGGGTAGTCATGATGATTATCCATCAAAACGTGTTTTTTTTGTCAAATCCCTGAGAACACTAATGTTGACTCCTTTCCCATGTGAATTGTCTCTTACTTTTGTCAAAATTGTCAATTAAATTAATAAGCTTTTTTTTATTATTTCAACTAATTATATATGATGTAATTTTGTTTGATCCAATTAAAAAGAACATGGTAAAATTATCATTTTGTGCCATCACCATCATTAACTCTAGTGGACAAGGAGTCTTATCTTTTTTTTAATTAGATATGAGTTCATTACTCATACCACCCAAACAGTAGACATGAAAATGGTAAAAAAAGTTGACTTTAACTTTGTCAAATCCAAAAATGAAAATGAATTTGTACATGGAACATTTTATATAAGGACAAAACAGCAATGCTAATGCGTTTTTTTCATCAACCCTCTTACTCTTTGTCCCTGTAGGTACGAGTACCATGTGAGCATAAAAGTTGACGTAACAATAGTTCAAAATATTATTCTCCCCCTCTTTAGGTCAAATAGAACCAGTGGATGATGCCGATGCGTCATCCTTTTTTTCCACCAAAAAAAGAATTTATTCTAAACAAAGTCTCCTCTGTAGTGAATTCTGATTTGAAGGGCACCCCTTCGTCCCTCAGTTGTGTACATTTAGGAGTTGAGCATTTGGACAAAAAAAAATTGAAAGACAATCAACAGGCACATTGGCAAACCTTTTTTTTGTCCATTGTTAACCCCTTTAGTCTTCTTATGCTTTAAATTGAATTGTATGAATGACCTCATCATACCAATAAATAGAAAAATACAAGATAAGGACACTCTAGCAAAAACCCACTCCCGCAGAAAGAAATTGAAGAGGAACCCGAATTTACCCTCCATTTCAGCTGCTCACTATTACACATACACAAACACTGCCTCAATCAAAATGATGACAAATCATGAGACAAGGAGTCCATGTGCTCTCCCTGTCACTCTTGCAAGAGAGAGAGAGAGAGTGATTTTAATGGAAAAAACTTCCTTTCTCATCATGTACTCGTATGATATGTGATCTGTGTTTAGCTAAATTTTACAAAAGTACATATAAAGTGAGCAGATGCAATTATAAATATACGCACAATATTATAGGGATGCGTCAACCCTGAATCTCCATTCATGAAATTCAACAATACAATTGACTTTGAAGGAAGAAGATGATGATGATGAATATTTCCCTTCATACACTTTATATTTCGTATAGTCCCCATTGTACACAAAGAGACTGTCTCCCATACAGTCCTTTTTTTTCTTCTTGTGGCCAACACACACGTAGTGTGTGTGCCCATGTGCCCGGGACCAGACCAACCATTTCTATGATTCGTAATCGCTCTTGTTGTATTCTCTCTCTCTCTCTCTCTTTCACAATATTGAATGAATTGAAGGGGACACTGTGCCGGATAATGACGATGACGAAGACGAGCCTAAAACTGGGTCCCTGTTAGTGGGACACGTTATTCCCTAGTCACAATTGACTCAGTCCTACTACGTTTTACAACGTAGTATGTACAACCAAACCTTGAAGGGTCTTCCCTCTCTCTATATGTATATAAGCTATACGTATACGTACATATGCTAGAGATATAGGGTTATACTTGTGATACGGAAAAAGGGTCATAAATTTCCAACAGCTGTCCTATATGCTCTCAATCCTCTGCTTTTGCCGATGACTAAAGGGCTGAATGAATCATAAAATTTTTGACCATGGATCAACATCATCAAAGCAGTCAAATTTAACAAAATGTACACACAACACACTCACCCATTCTCAACTCTTGCACATGGGATGCGATTCTATACTTACACACAAGCCATATCCCCCCCTTTATTATTTTATATGCCAAGTTAAATGCGAGACCCTTTCTCGCCATTACCATCATCATCGCACCGGAAAACTGAGAGAGTATGAGATCCGGGCTAAAAACCTTTCCACAAAAAAAGGTACATACAAAACTTACACTTGACATGGGACCAAAACTCTCATTTTTCCCTCCACTTTGACACAACAAAACTACGTGTCGTCATGATCAATCCATTACAAAAAATCCCTCTAATTGAATCACACCATGATGAGAGTTTGTGTATTTTTTTTGGGGTACCCAATTTCTATTTAATATCCCTTGTGAAATCATATGACTCGTCACCACCCAGGTAGTGTCCATTTATCGACACTTTGAAATGATGAATCTCATAAAAATTAATTCAATTAAATGAAAATTAAATTGAGTCATTTCTTTTGTTATTATTTTATTCACAAAAAAAAAGAACTTTTGTTTGGGGTTTGTTTTCAACTGGAAGCATAAATTGTAAGTTTTAATGGATGTTATAACAAGGCTTAAAATTTGAGATCTTGGGTTTTTCTTCAAGTCTAAAGTTACCATTAGTTTTAGTGTAAGCTAATCTTTAAAGTCAACCAAAATGGATATGACAAACGAGTCATTCATGAGGGTTAAAAACGGGCCATGTCCTCTCTCTCTCTCTCTCTCGTCAAACCCTACATTGTACGATGTACACATAATAGTAAAATACAGGGAGTGACCTTTTGTATTGACTAGACACTAGACGGGCTGGGGGTCTTGTTGTCCATCGGAGGAAATACAAGTCAAAGTGAAAAAAAAGTTGGGATATTGGAAGGATGGACCATTTCCTTGACAAAATAGAAAAAAATGAAATATATAGACTCTCCAGTCTTTATGTGCCACAGAGTCTAATTGTGTACACAAAAATAGTGAATCTGTACACACACATTCATCTCATTCTAAACTTTTAACATCCCCCTCCTCTCTCTCTTTGGCATTGACATGGCCTGCTGCAAACTGAAAATTGACACGACCTCACTCTCACTCACCGCCAGGACGATTGGGAGTATTTTGAAACAGGAATTTCTTTTATTTTTTTGGAGGGACGGAAGAAAAAGAAATGGGCAGATTGAATGGATCGTGTAAGAGATTTGACACGGCCAACACATTCATCCCTATATCTTCATCTTTAAACTATGTAGCCTATAAGGGGACTAACAAGATGACATTCTCTCTGGATATATTCAGTCTCTTCTATCGTCAGTCCCTTTTATTTTTATGAATGAAATGAGCGTGCGAAGGGTCCCCCTTCTTTTTCTTGTCTCTCTTCAAACTTCCACTTCCGCTCCTCGTCATCCTCTCCTTCCGGAATTCATTCTTGGTCTTGTCTCCCTCTTGACTACATTTTTTCAAGTTTGTTTGGCCTTTCTAAGCCTAAGCTAGTAAACAACTGGAGGCTGGGATTCCCCCTATAGAATATCCATACAGAATATCCAATATTGTACAGTACAAAAATCCTTTATATAATTTAACACTCAATAGTGACTATTGAATAGTCCCTCTCTCTCTCTCTCTCTCTGTATCCATTGATTGTGTATATAAGATTACCAAAGATTACTTGTCAATATAATAAGAGCTCATAAAGGAAGAGCCCTTTTCCCCTACGAATCCATTAATTACTTTGTTTTCTCATAAACTTGTTACTTACTATCTCATCTTACATATTGGCCCATACATATATACACAAACTGTACATGATTCTTACTTTGTCTTAATGTGAATTAATGGAAAGGAAGGAAAGATAATATTTTTTAAAAAAATGATGCAATGCATCAGTCTATTATCTTAATTATAGTTTTGAATTTCATTTTTGACATTTAATAAACTCAAATTACAAATTAAATTTTATTCTATGAATTTTATAACTCTATCCATCCCACTCTACTGCACACACTTTCTATTCATTCAAATATTATACACAAAATATTTTTCTAGAAATAATTTAATAATTATACTACACCGTATCTTCATAGTTAATGAAGCATTAATTTGAAAGTAACTATTACAGCTTTGAGCTTAACTAGGGTCATTATAAATTATCCGTACACACACTCCACACGCCATGCAAGTCTCACATTACAAAAATACAAAATGAATGACTGTGTCCCCATTGATAAAATTTGTTATCCAGTACAGACCGTACGGAAGTGCAATGGACTGTTACAAGAAAACAAGAAAATGAGGAAAGATTATATAAAAAAATAATCTTAATGTCTATAGTCATCAATTATAACAATTTCACTGATAAAATAAATAAAAAATACTTTTTTTAGATGGTGACAGTCAGCTGGAATAAGATGAGCTCAATGCTTTTCTTTGTCAAGTGTCAATTGATGGTTTTGCAAGAGAAGGAGCAAAGGCGTGAGGTCAGAAGGTCTGTAGATTTCATCATTGGTCATACTCAACCATTTTCCTTATCTTTCTTGACAACCCAATGAATTATGAGCTTTGACAATCCTCAAATGTGAAAAATTCATTGACCAAAGTGGAGCCCAGAGAGAAAAAGGAGAGAAAAACCATAGAGAGATAGGAAAAAGAGGGCCTAGAAAAGTTTCATTGAGAAAAATGTTTTGGTATGGAGAAGATGGAGTTTATAAACTCAACGAAAGATATTTTGCGTCGTCGTCGTTCTCCACTCTCCAATTTTGGCCTTTTTTCTCGAGAGACTGTAGAAATAGGTTTTGTATGGAAGATGGAGAAATTTTATATACATACCCTCGAATGTAATTCGTGTATCCTACCTTTCCTACATATGAAAATCTATGAAAAAAGCCCATGCTATGGCCCCAAGATTTATGAATGAAAATCTCTCTCTCTCGTTCTTGGCCATTTCATTCGAGGATTCCATGGCCACGCTTTTCTGCTTCGACTCAGTCCTTCTGCCTCTATGGCTTGGATCTTCAAAGTCGATTCACCTTCAAGAATCTCCTCTCTCTCTCTTGCTATCCACTTTGGTAACTCTGCAGACTCCACTTCTATTTCCAATAGAACTCTCTTCTTTTTAGTGAGAGATAAGGATCCTTCCAAAGTTGGGTGTTACTTATGGCTCATAGCATATACGAGTACCAGAGGACGAGATTTTTTTTGTGGACATGGAACTGGAGGTAAAAAAATGAGGGAATTTATACATGCGACTTGAAGATTATATGGCATGATATTTCTTGTCCATCCCCCTCCTAGTAAAATTATATCTTTTGAAAACGTGGTCAAATAGACCTACAGATATTCCCAATAAAACTCGACAGTGTGTCAAAAAAGGTAAAAAGTAAAGATAACAAGAGAGACAAGGACATTGTTTACTTCCATTTTTTGTGTGTACAATCTAAAAGTCTCTTTGTATTTATCTCGACAATTTTAAATTTATTTTGACACTTAATTCTTTGTTATCAAAAAAAACTTTCATTTTACTACTGACTACAGAACAAGTACAAGACAAAAATAAAAGAGAGCACAAGCTCAAAATAATAAAAAAGGGAGGACCAAGAAGATGCAAGTTAAAGGAAGACATTGATGATTTTTAAGTGTGTAGAAGAAAATGCTATGAACCAAGTCTTGAATTTGTGAATTGGGGGTAAGTATATCCGGAATGTGTACGAGTGTGGGTACAGATAGAAAATGTGAATGAATGAAGACCCTTGACTTGTCTTGTCCCATGTGGACATTCACCACGGTAAATTTTAAACCATGAAAAAAGAAAAAGACTCTCTTCTCGCCTTTATATTTATCCCATATAATATACACTTAAAATGTATTACGTCTAGTCTCTTGTCTTCTGCCTCTCCCGCCCTCTTAGCCTCACGTTGACTGGGAACAAATGACCCATTTTTCTCGGCATGAACCCCAGAACAAGTCTGAGCTTTTATTACGCCTTGTATCCGTATAACTGAGAGTGATACATGTAGACGAGTCCTTATACTATTATACCTTATACATATAGTAGAAGAAGATTTTGAGAGGATAGAGTCAAGATGAAGAACATTTTCTTCTCTTTTGCCTCAAAGTTTTTACACGCTATAAAACACAGGAGAAGGAGAAGAGAGCCAAGTGTTGGAGGATGAAGAGTGAACGCATGCCAAAGTTTCAACTACCGTAATTCCGTAATTTTTGTACTTTGGTTCGTAAGGTTAGGAAGTGTACAACTTTGAGGTCATATATTCTTATATAGACAAAAATTTTCAAGTGCTTTTACAAAACTTTAAAAAAAAAAGTTTTCAAGTGTTAAAATTGTTAATAAGGATGAGAGAAAGAAAAGGAGCAGATGGTGTACTATTTTTCTGGGGGTTCATACCATGACAAGGTTAAGATATGAGGCCGTGACAAAGTCAAAGGGCACAAGCCAGATGAGAATAAAATGTGATGCGAGTAAAGGAAGGAAAAGCTCTCGGGAGATTTTCCTCAATGAGATGCAGCTTTACTCTCTCTCTCTCTCTCTCTCTCTTTACATTCTACACATTTCTTTATATAGTACACTATGTATACACTCTAAGTGTAATATATCCCATATTAGGTATGTAGTCGGAGCCATGAAATATTCTATTTATTTTCATTCATATTCTCACAATGAGAAGAAAGAACGCTGAAAAAAATTTTTGCAAGGCAAGTAGAAAATAAAAGACATATTTCTGCACATTCTATTTTATATTGCCAACAAGGAATGAATATTTTAGCCGAGATTTTCATTTCCTGGACAATCGATCCATGTCACAGCTGGAGTAAAAGACATTTGGAGATGACAATAATAAGAACAATTTTCTTTTATCTTGTACTCGTAAAATCCAACTTGTTTTTTTTTAAATTGAAAAATATTATAATATTGAGTGTGAGAGAAGGAGCCAACAAACCCCTGCAAATGAATTTGATTTTGCAAAGTCACTGTCTAATTAATTATTTTAGTTAGTCATCAAATGACTGATGAGGTAGCACTTGTAAAGAATATATTTAAATAATTTTTATGCTTGTCATTGTATTATCATTATCATTTTATTTATATAAAAAAATGGAGAATCACATTAAATATGTGAAGCAATAAAATTGACACAATTCATCTCTGATTTAATCAAGTAGCTTATGAGCTTGAATTGACCTTGTGGTCAATCTCAATTTCAGTCTTGTCAGTACATTTATGTTTATCTTTTTTTTCGATGATAAACTTTAATGAACGTTCTGGAACGTAGTGTTATAGAGTACAAGTTAAATATTACCAAGAATTATACAATAATATTTAATATTGTTCCAAAACTGCATCATCAGGATTTTCCCCACAGTGAATATTTTATCAACTCAAGATTACTACGATTACTATAAATACTATTGTTACTATTTTTAATTGTCCTTTGTAGTAAAAATATAATGGATATAAAATATTATCAAATAAATTAAAAGCTCATTTTTATTATCTCAGATCATTGATAAATTTTTACTTAATACTTAGGATCTAGAATAGAAAATTAGAATGACAGGGGAAATGGACACTCGTGTTTTCTGAATTTTCAAAAATCGATTTTCTCTTTTGAGGAGATTCCCCCCCCCCCCTCTAGAAAAATCAATTAGCTATTAAATCCCTCTATTTGAGTACGTTGTGCATTTTAAAAATGATTCACTCAAAATGTAAATAAATAATAATAATAAAGTAAATAAAGGGAAGCGTGTGTTTGTGTGAGTACAGAGTTACATGCAAAAAAAATCAACTTTGTCCACAAAAATTAAAGATAAATGTAATCATAGTTTGTGTATATTTTGAGTAATATTTACATACTAAAAACAATTTTTTAAAATTTATACTTAATACTCATATCATCACTTTTGTATCACTAAACTTAAATCATTTTTTTTTCTGATAATTTTTTTACTGTACTCAACATTTTGCACTAGACTATCAAATAAACTGACCATAAATCTTTTTCAAGTCATAATTTAAAATTAGATAACAAAAAATAAAATTTTGCAATGTCAAATGAATTTATTAAATGCAGCTGTATTGATGATTACAAAACAAAAATAATATTAAAAAAGTTGAAAGGGAAAGCAAGTCAAGGAGCTAATTAAATAAAATTGATTTTCTACCATGAATTACACCGCAACATGCACTAAATATTGTGTAGTGGTACATATACATGTACATGTATGTTTACCCCGAATTAAATTACAAAGGTTAATATCAAAAAAGCACACGAGAGTACTCAGTACTGACACTGACGTTGAGTAGGTAGACGGAGGTGGTAAAATTCTACGAATTTAATCTATTGAAAATGAAATGAGAGAAATTGACGTCAAATCCGTAATTAAACTCTCAAATGTCTTGTACACTACCTTGATATGTGGGAAACTATTTAAAAATCTTTCATTTATTAGCCTCCATCCCATTGTTACATCTCCACAACAAAAAAAGTCTTTGTCATGTACAAATCTGTCTCTATATATGTAGCGAAGCTAAATAATCCCAATCTTGAATATATACGTACACTCGTAGTCAAATGACAAATGACCACTTCAAAGAAAGGGGGCGACTTATATAAGGAATAACATGTCCACAAATATAAAAAAAGGAAGCATTGAAAGAGAGGGAGAAACCAGTCCAAAATAATATCAATAAAATATAAAGGATAAAACAGAAGAGAGTAGGTAGATATTGTACAAAGGTGGAAGACGAGAGGGAGAGGGGGAGGGGGAAAATAAGCTCAAAAACTCGTAGTAGTAAATTCATAATTGCTGAGCCAAGTAAATGAGAATCCGCTTAAATGGCAAAATTAGATGAGTCATAGAATGAGAGTCGTTTTGTTTACAAACTCTCTCTCTTCCCTGTGTGTGTGTGTCTATATATGTAAGTCTTTGATGGAACTGACGATGAGAGCAGATGCATGCAAGAGGGAGAATCTTTTTTTTGGTATGTATGTTTTTGATGGTGTAAATGGGTAAAATGTACATCGCACATGTCTGGAGTCTAATAATCATTGAAGAGAGTGACATTCATCTAAAAGACCCAATGGGAACTGGTAGTCACCATATTTATACACGTACTAAATAATAATAGAAACTGAGACGAGGAAATAAATATAACAAACACAAACAAAAATAATTGCCAACAACTTGTTCTCTATTTTTGTCCTTCCCCAATCTACAAATTCCTCTTTCTTTTTTTTCTAACTCTATAAGCCTATATACCATTACATAATTATAGCCAAATATGTAGCATTCCTTGGAATTGGAATCTAGTGTGGCCCTCCTCACTACATTTTTCTCTGTTTAGTCCAAAAAAGGTTAAGAAAAATTTGCACATGGAATTTATTTTTTTTAATACTAAATGAAATATATTAAAGTACAATATTCAACTTTTTGAATGATGGAATTCTATTTTTTCCAGTAATTTAAATTCTAGATTCCGTAGCGGTGATTCACGACCTTTATGACTATAATTTAATGAACATGTACAATATGTCTTGTTTTTATAGTAATGCAAAGACGAATGGGTGGGAAAAGTCCCACGTGAAATAGGAATACAAAAACTGCCGTGTTTCATTATTTTACTGCATAAAACTTGATATTTAGAGACGGAGACACCGCCACGTCAAGTCACGGTGACCTGAGAGCTGAGAGTCTTGAATAAAAAGAGCTGTCCAAGTCTAATTACATTGTCCTGACTTTATCTCCAGTCTCCATCGAAATACTACGCCAAGTTTCCGCAAAAGATATTTTATTCCATTCTCTATCTCTGTCTAGTTTTGTTTGACGGACTTTTTTTTCTCTCTGATTGTACGAATTCTTTTGTCGAGATACTGGGAAACTCAGTATGTACACACCTAGGGATGAATGGTGTGTGTCCTTATCATTGCTCTATAAAAATGTTTAACTTAACAACATTGGTTCACAAACAGGAAAAAGAAGCCATTTAGTTAGTTGAAAATGTGTGTACAGGCTGGTGTGGAGGATATTAAGTACAAAACATAAGAAATATGTACAGTACCGCATTCATACAAATCTTTGGTTACCCCTCTCTCCCTCCCATATTATGCATGTATACGTCGTAGTATTAATCCAAACAAAGTTGACTGTTAAAATGAACCAATAAAAATCAAAATCTAAATAGAACGAGGATGACTCAGCGAGAGTGTGTCGTTAAAATAAATATTTTTTTAAAAACATTTTCTTTCCCCCCATCTTATATTTCATAATTTTAATATTAACTTACATATATCCCTATTTAACTAACTACACCATAATTCACTCTAGTCTCAGTACCAGTTTGAATGAGTTTATTCCCCATCATTATTGACATTGGGAGAGTTGCAGTCATTGCAATTAATAACAATACAGGAAAAAAAGAGTTGAATGATTTAAATAGCACAAATTGAAATTGGTTTTCCATTTTTTTACTGTAAATGACTAAATACAATTAAAATTTACTTGAACTAGAAAAATTACATTACTAAACACTCACT
Source organism: Arrhopalites spinosus (assembly GCA_034700945.1). Classification (NCBI taxonomy): domain Eukaryota; kingdom Metazoa; phylum Arthropoda; class Collembola; order Symphypleona; family Arrhopalitidae; genus Arrhopalites; species Arrhopalites spinosus. The sequence goes on along the minus strand of JAQIVZ010000895.1, from coordinate 3,021 downwards.
GCGAAATAGCCAATAAACTGTTGTTTCAATTTCGTTAAAAATGTCATTATCAATTACACAAAACTGTGTTCTAACTACAGAGATAAACTTTGTATCTCTCTCTATGTATAACTTTAGACGTTAATTTTTTTTAAAAAAATCATTCAATTGAAATGTAAAATTAAGAGTAAGTGCAGGTGTAGATTATATTTATAGTACATGATAAGATGAGTATAATATACTACATGAAATAAATTACATCTGTATTTACATTGGCATGTACCATGGTTAGTTGTGGAACTAACAGTGGAAATAATCTACAAAAGCCCCTCATATTAAAATGTTTATGTAATCACAATTTTTTTTATTATTTACATACACTTACCTTTACAATCGTGTGTGTGTGTGATAGTGAAACAAGCCCAAGTCTACATGTTTTTTGTACCTTTTGTTCACCCCCCTCCTTGTGATGATTCATACTTACTCCATGCTCCAAGGTATTACACTGTCAGTCAAGCCGCCGTTACATTTGCCAGTATTTCATTCCAGAATTTCATAATAAACACAAACGAGCATGGTTAAATATTATACTGTGCACTGAGTATCCTTGAAACTTGTGTGCCTTCTTGATTATTTACGTTCTAAGGTCATCCTACCCATAGTTACATTTTCAAAGGATGATTTTGAGCGAAATTTTATTTTTTTCAACTAATCATGCATTTATTTGAAAAACTTACATAAAGTAGTGACCCACAACAACAAATTCGGAATAGTAGCTTTAGACTCTTTAGATGATACACAAAAAGTTTGTCACTCTTATTGTTGTCATGTTGTATGAATGATAATTATTGTAATCTTCTTCCTTTCAGCGTCATTCTCAAGAGACATGCAGTTTAGCGTGGTCAGTGTCATCAGACCAAATAGAGTCAGCAAAAACTGTTACCTAAATTCAACACAGAATGAAAATATTATATGGAGTTAATTCACAAGGAATATTGTTAATGGAGATTTTTTATACATAGAAAAGGGTAGTAATATGTAGTAATAGTAGTGGGAAAGTATTACAATGATAATTTTTGCGTCTTTTTTTATGTATGATAAAGATACGCATTAACGACTACACACATAGTAGTAGTAAATAATAATGGGGATGCCCATTGTTGTTGGAGAGAGAGAGGGTATATAGCCCTTGTTGAATGTGATTCATACTTTTTTGGTCGTTCAATAATTATAAGGGGAGAGACTTACATAAGTTGAGTCTTTCGAGAAGTATGTACATCCAGCAGTTCTATTGCGCACCAGTATTTTTCCCCTTCGTCAGGGGTTCGAGACGGTTGGATCCATTCACGTTCAGTCATATAGCTGCAGCTGTCGAGAGATCATCCACAAAGGTAGAGAGCTGTAAGAAACGTGAAAAATATACGCATTTTAGTGTTGTGTGTTCTTACTAACTTGAACGAGTGATTCATTTGAGAAGGACTCAGGTATTAAAACTTTTACTGTCGAGTTGTTCAATTATACGTACAATTCCTTCAACGACATTTACACTCACTCGAATCCCCCAAAAAGATTTATCGAAAGTACACACGGAAATTTGTCTACTTTTAAAATATCAGAATATTTAAACTAAAACTCTGATTATTATTATTTATTTGACGTGACTCAGAGATTATTATTTTGTTCGCTTGAAACTGCCAAAAAAAAGAGAACATTTGACATAATAAAGGGGAACAAGGACAGTGGAAAATAATCAAGTTTAATTATTTTTGTTGTGTGTACTCACGTGTACTCTAGATCGGCAATCGTCTCAACCATTTCCTCTGTAGTGATCATTTGGAATCTGTAGTGGAAATTAAAACTTTAAACAATTAATTTTACAAAATAAACCTTTGTGTTAAAAAAATTATTTGTGTGTCAAGTTTCACTTTGTCACAGTATTACACAAATATTTTTTTTTGTTTGTCAACAAATTGACATCGAACTACTTTGTGGTCTTTACTTGAAAAAAAATCTCCAAATTTTTTTTGGAAATCTAATAATTGGAGATTATACGAACATCTCAAAATTACTCAGGTATAAACAGTACAAACATTAAAAAAGTTTAATTTTTTTTCCAACTGTCAAATTCAAATTTTGATTTTCCCGCGTGATGACTAATTTAATTATTCATTTTAATTTAACACATCAATTAATAATTACCTCGTATAACAGATACAATGGGGAACTGGAGTCGTTTGTGAGAACATAAAAATCTGGGTACATTTTTAAAGTCAAAGAAGAAATTCATCGTGTCACACACTGTAAGGTCAGTTTAGTTTTTTTCTCTAAGATTGTAATTACTGTTCCATTAAATTGATTGTTTTCTGAGTATTAGCATGATGACAAAGCAGGACAGTATGTACCATGATACATGTTGTCTTTGAGTTACCTTTTAGTCTCCAACAAAACAAAACTTGAGAAGGCAGTACAAAAAAATATTGTACAAAGGATGACTGCCGATAGAGCATATTTTCTTAATTAGTCATTCAAACTATATTACAAACGCATAACAACAACTACCTATATCATGTACTATTCTGTCATATATATTGTGTATAAAATGTAATGTAAACCCTCCTTTTGTATAATTTATGACACATAATACACTTCCAGGTTACATACACGTCAAAAATACTTTTACTTGATATTCTCTGATTGCAAAATTACTCATCTTTTTTCCTTGTGGCAAATGGTTTTCTACATTTTTATGCCAAGATGGAAGGATAGTGTACAGTTCCAGTTTTTATTATAAGAACTAATTCCTTGTAAATATTTCGTCATTTAGATTGTTCACTAATTGAGAGTGACTTTTTTCCCATTTTCATTTCCATTGAATTTTGAAGGGTATTGATGTAAGTGGGACTTCATCGAAAGATGTGATGAATCAGAAATTTCTAATTTACTAGAATATTATTATATTAATGATCATTAGACAACTTGCAGGTTTCTTTTAATTTTTGAAAGAAATAGAAATAGAAATAAAAAAATTAGTTTGGGGAAACT
>JAQIVZ010000894.1:0-46338 GCA_034700945.1 Arrhopalites spinosus | reverse complement strand
GCTTCACTTTTACGTACATTTTAATTTCCGCAAAAAATACTTCCATTATTTTGTCCAAAAGGTAAGAATCGATCTCAATTATAATTTTATACCATTCATATGGTCCACATCTGGAGTCACACACGCACAGTACAAACTCACATCTCTATAATTTTTCATTTTGGTGAGAATTATCAAAGTATAAAAATATTAACAAGGAAAAAATGTGAAAATAGTTAAGTTAAATACTTGACCCCTTGTTAAAAATTAGTGAATAATGTAATCTTATCCCTCAATAAAAACATTTTTTTTGAATAACAGAGTCTATGGTTTGCGACAAAGTTAAATATTGTGACAAGTAAAAAATAAGGAATAATCTTTGTAATTTTTGATTGATTAATATAAACTCGTAGAGATATGTCAAGACTTTATCTCGACTGTATGATTGTTCAGTCCACTCTCAGACTAGGGCAAACACCTACAATTTTTTTTTCTCGAAAACTCCTAATTGCTCTCTAAACCTCTCCCCACCTTGACAACAGTTGAGGATACTCAACTTAAAATATTTAAATGTCCATTTAAATCTTGGTGTTAGTGTCTCTCACATCAGCTTTGAGTCTACACTGCCCACACACAGTGTAGTGAGGAGTATTAAATAATTAAATTAGTCATGGCAGCTTTAATTTTAACTATTCTCTTGTCCTTGACTTTCATTTTGAATGCTTCAAGTCAAGGAATTTTATATCCACAAGAGTCAGAGAGTCGTGAAGTTAAATCTTTGGATGGAATCTGGAACTTTAGATTGGCTCCAAGACTAGAGCCTGATTTGGGATTTGTAGAACAATGGTATGCTCAATCTTTGTCCCAGGTTCGTTTTTTTAAAAATTATTCCCCAGTCATTGTTATACTGATTTTCATATTGAAAATTTCATTGAGTATTTATCTTTACAGACAGGTCAAGTTGACCTGATGCCCGTGCCAAGTAGTTACAATGACATTACTCAGAGCAAAGAAGTTCGAGATCATGTGGGCTGGGCTTGGTAAATACGTCCAAAATTTTAATGCACGTAGTTTTTAAACATTTAATTGTTAACAATTAATAATTTTTTTACAGGTATGACCGAACATTTTGGGTGCCCAAAGGGTGGGAGACAAATAGAAGAGTTTTCCTTAGATTTGGCTCAGCTCATTATGAAGCCGTTGTGGTAATCTCACAACTTTGACTATTTAAATTTTTTATGTGAGTTAAACTCTAGAGTAATTTAAAATTTAATTATTTTATAGTATGTCAATGGACAATTAGCTGTAGAACACAGTGGAGGAGCCCTACCATTCTTCACAGAATTGACAGGACTAAACTTTAATGAAGCCAATAGAATCACAGTGGCCATCAATAATACTTTGAATGCAAACACTGTCCCTCAAGGCTCAGTTGTTTGGCAAACTGGCTCTAGGTACAGTCACTTTAACTAAGAAATAATTCCAAATTGATGTTTTGAAAATCAAATAATTAATTAATTAGATATCCCGAGGGCTATTTCACACTCAACTACAATTTTGATTTTTTCAACTACGCTGGAATCCATCGTTCAGTCTTTCTTTATACTACCCCAAAATCTTACATTGATGACATTGACGTTCTCCCCACAGTCGAAGGAACAACTGGTCAGTAATTTTAGAATTCAGCATTTAGAAATGATAATTTAATGGCATTAATTTTTAGGAAGTGTCCAGTATTCTGTAAAGGTCGCAGAAGGCACGGAGGGTTCAGTGAGTGTTGCTTTATTAGACAAGGAAGGGAATTCGGTGGCTACTGCTCAAGGAAATGAGGGACAGTTGGTGGTTCCCAATGCCAAATTATGGTGGCCCTTCACAATGGTTCAAAATGATGCTGATGCCGGATATTTGTACACTTTACAAGTAATAAATAAACAATTGCAAAATTATAATTTTTTTGCCTGAATTTTAAAAATTTAAATAATTGATTCGGAATTAAGGTGACAATGGTTGACCCTAATAATGAAGGCCCGGATGTGTACCGTCTGAAAGTTGGAATTCGTTCAGTGAAATGGACCAAAAAAGAATTTCTCATTAATGACAAGCCCTTCTATTTTAGAGGGTTCGGGCGACATGAAGATTTTAGTGTAAGAGTCCACAAAATTAAATTATGCTTATTCTCACATTGATAAAATTAATTTTTAATTACAGGTGAGGGGTAAAGGAATTGACAATGTGATGCTGGTCAAAGATCACAATTTAGTTAAATGGACAGGTGCAAATTCTTACAGAACGTCTCATTATCCATATTCTGAAGAGATTATGGATCTCACTGATAGACTCGGAATTGTCATTATTGATGAAGTAGCGGCTGTTGGACTAAAGTAGATTTAAATAAATACAATTTATTTTTAAAAAACTAACAAGTTTTTTTTCCTTAGTGGTTTTGGCTCCGCTTTATTAGCCAATCACAAAGAACAATTAAGAGAACTCATCCAGAGAGACAAGAACCGACCCAGTGTCGTCATGTGGTCCGTGTCCAATGAACCCCAAAATCAGCAAGCAGCTGCTCAAGCCTACTTCAAGTACAAAATTATAATTAAAATTTTATTTTTAAAAAACGTTTCAAAACTTTAATTTTTTTACTTAGAGAAATAATTGAATTTGCTCAAAATCAAGATCCAAACCATCGACCCGTCACTTTAGTCACAAATCAGGGATACGGCAATGATCTATCTGTAACTATTTAATTTAACAAACAAATAAAATTTGACCATTAACCCTATTTTTATTGTTGAAAATTTCAACTTGAAATAGGCCCAATATGTGGATGTTTTGTCCATCAATCGTTACTATTCTTGGTACAACGACGCGGGGCACACAGAAGTCATTACGGAAATGTTGACACAAGAGGTGGAGGGATGGGTCAATAAATTTGACCGACCTATAATTGTGGCAGAATATGGAGCTGACACGATTGCTGGATTACACATGGTAATTTAACTATAAAAAAGTTTTTAATGTGATTTTAATTTTAAATTCAAATGTATTTACAGAGTCCAGAATTTGTTTTTACCGAAGAGTATCAAACTGAGATGATGAGACAAAATTTCAAATCTTTTGACTTTCTCAGAAAGAATTCCACACTCATTGGAGAGCACATCTGGAATTTTGCTGATTTTATGACAGCACAGGGTAAGTGGACATTATAAAAAAAAAATTAAACATGCAATTATTCTAATCATTGTTATTATTATTGTACAAAATAGGAATTACAAGAATCACTGGAAACAGGAAGGGAATGTTCACTCGAGATCGTCAACCAAAAGCATCTGCTCATTTACTTAGACAAAGATATCATTTATTAGCTCATGAATATGACAATTATCCTGTTCCAGAAGATATCCAAGAGTCTTTCTCCCCAATCTATGGAAATTATCAACCTAAACATGTCCATGATGAACATTAAACTTGTCTAATGAATTTTTAAATGTAATAAATTTTAAAATAACTGTTCACGAGTAAATTCTGGTCATAAATATTTGTTAAAATTAAAGGACTAACTAAGACTTATTAAAAGACAATTATTTCATCAACCGCATATTTCAACCTTGATTGTCATTCACCTGTCCTAAATAATTGATTGACATATTAATGGCAGAGAAAGTGAAAACATGTTAAGGGGTTTTGGACGATGGTGAGATTTAAGACTATAAGTGAAATCAATTTTAATTTTAGTTTAACTTTTCTACTACGTCAGGACGGTTACTACTCGATCATCATAGTCAAATTTTCAGAATGAAAATTTTTTTGTTTGTCATCATTGTAAGTGATTCAAAATAATTTTTGAAAAATTAAATTTAAAACTCCATTTTTTTACTCAGTTTCAGCTCGTTCTTGTGCTTGTGATAACAGGGACACCCCAACGCCGTGACAAGCCGGCTCAAATTCAACGTGAATATGTAGAAACAAACAATATTTGAGATTAAATTTTATAAAGTAAAGTCTAATTTGTACTTTAAATTATTACACAGGACCACAAGATGAGACGTAATCCAAAAGATAAAAAGTACATAATTGATGAAGACGGGGAAAAGGTTGAACTCTTCAAAAGCAAGGGCTACGTTACCAGTGTCGGTCCAATGCTACTAAAATTTAAAGTTCCACCTCCAAAATTTGGCTATGTTGGTGGAGGTTATTATGTTTGGAAATGAAATCATTTGATTATAAAAATTACTCCAAAAATTGTACAAAAGTATAAATTACTTTTTTTTGAAATTGCATCAATAAAATTTATATTAAAATTGACAGACTCCTATTCTATGAAGTGCAGCTTATATAATTTAGTTGTCTGACCTTTGTACTCTAACTTCAAAAAAAGCCGTCCGTTTGTCGTTGTGACTGTAAAGTAATTCAGTAAAGGAATAAAGATAAAAAAAATTGTTTCATTGATCCGATTTAAGTGAGGGTGAGACAATGGACAAAAATAAAATAAATACACAAAGTAGGGTGGAGCCAAGAATTAATGATGTATTCATTTACTATAAATGTTATGAACAACTTGTTCGCTTGTGACTCTTGCATAACCAGCAGTAGCTTCCTATAGAATTCAGATTCACAATGTCTGTAGTGACTTTAAATTAAACGGTGTCATTCTACACGAGGCAAAATATGATTATTTTTGGTCATGTCTTCAGTGGTCGTTTCTTGGTCACATGGTGTAGAAAATTGAGACTAAAATACGGGAATATGATATTTTGTAAAGTGCTCGTCATTTTAATAAGTGTGTCCTTTTTTCTGCTCTTTGTTGACGTGAGATTAAAAAATGTGGATGGTTTCATACACAATAAAGCTCAAAAGCAATAAAGTGCCCAGTAGTTACAATGACATTACACAGAAAATAGAAATTCGAGATCATGTTGGTTGGGCTTGGCAAGTCTATTAAAATATTTTAATACATTTTCAATTTAATTGATTGCGTTGATTAATCAATTCTAATTTTTGTAGGTACGACCGAACATTTTGGACTCCAAAAGAATGGAAAACAAACAAAAAAATTTTTCTCAGATTTGGCTCCGCTCACTATGAAGCCGTTGTGGTAATTTTATAACTTTTCAGTTGTGAGTTAAAAATTCTTGTTAATTAAATTTGACATAAAATTATTACACAGTTTATCAATGGAGTCAAAGTTGTGAGGCATACTGGAGGATCTCTTCCATTCCTTGTTGAATTAAAAAAATTAAAATATAATGAAGCCAATAGAATAACAGTGGCAATTAATAATGTACTCACTAATGACACAATACCTCAAGGAAAACTTTGGCAACCTGGTTTGGAATCAGAGGAACAATGGTGATTTTTTAGTTTATATAAAATCTAACAATAAATCTATTGAATCTTCGCCTTTTTTAGGTTCAAGTTTCCCAAAGATTATTCAGTTTTACAGTATGACTTTGATTTTTTCAACTATGCTGGAATCCATCGTTCAGTCTTTCTTTATACTACCCCAAAATCTTACATTGATGACATTGATGTCACTCCAAAAGTAGAAGGAACCACTGGTCAGTCTTTTATTAGAATTTAAAAGCAGAATATATTTATTTCAATGAACCTTTTAGGGAGTATCAAGTATTCCGTCAAAACTTCAGGAGGCTCAAAGTCCACAGTAAAAGTCACTTTACTGGACAGGGAGGGAACTTATGTGGCAACTGCTTTAGGAAATAAGGGAACGTTGGCTGTTCCTAATGCCAAATTATGGTGGCCCTTCACAATGGTTCAAAATGATGCAGATGCCGGATATTTGTACACTTTACAAGTAATAAAAATAAACACTTGCAAAATTATTTATCTTATTGCCGGAATTTTAAGCATTGAAATAATTAAATTTAAAATTAAACAGGTAACATTGATGGATACCAATAATCAGGGCCCGGATGTGTACCGTCTCAAATTTGGATTTCGTTCAGTGAAATGGAATAAAAAAGAATTTCTCATTAATGACAAGCCCTTTTATTTTAGAGGGTTCGGGCGACATGAAGATTTTAGTGTAAGATTCCACAGCCTGAAAATTCTTATTCTCTCTATAATGACCTTAATTTTTAATTACAGGTGAGGGGTAAAGGAATTGACAATGTGATGCTGGTCAAAGATCACAATTTAGTTAAATGGACAGGTGCAAATTCTTACAGAACGTCTCATTATCCATATTCTGAAGAGATTATGGATCTCACTGATAGACTTGGAATTGTAGTAATTGATGAAACTGCTTCCGTCGGGACAAGGTACATCATAATTTAAATTCTCAATTTTCAAAATAATTTTACATGAGATGGAAGAAGAGTAAATAATAAATAAAAAAAATTTATTAGTTCTTTTCATGCAAATCTCCTAAATAATCACAAACAACAGTTAAGAGAACTCATTCAAAGAGACAAAAATCGACCTAGCGTCGTCATGTGGTCCGTTGCCAATGAGCCAAAATCTGGAGAAGACGCTTCGGAAGAATATTTCAGGTACTAACTTGATGAGTTATAAAATATGATAATGTAAAATATAATTTTACTTTGTAATTGAAAGAAAGATCATACAACTAACAAAGGAATTGGATTTACATCGCCGTCCAGTGACACTCGTCACTGCTCAGGATTATGGTTATGATCGTGCTGTAAGCCTTTTTTACAATTATTAATGATCAGAATGAAAAAAAACTATAAACGTAAAATGTTGACAATTTAGGCAAAATATGTGGACATTCTGGCCTTCAACCGTTAGTAAGAAAATTAAAAGTTGAATATAAATCAACCATAGATTAACATGCCATATTTTTACAGCTATGGATGGTACACAGAGATGGGTAGATCTCAAATTATTAAGGAATCTATTATTCGAGAGGTTCAAAATTGGGTCAAACAATATGACAAGCCCGTGATGGTGACAGAATATGGAGCGGACGCAGTTGTAGGGGTTCATGCTGTAAGAATGAAATAATTATTTTTGTTCATACACACATTTAATGGTAATTAATATTTATTCTCAGAACCCAGACTCTAGTTGGACTGAAGAATACCAAATTAAAGTGTACATGGAGCATTTTAAGGCCTTTGACTTTTTGAGAAAAAATACTTCCTTCATTGGAGAGCATATTTGGAATTTTGCAGACTTTATGACTGCTCAAGGTATTTATCAAAATGTATTTATTCGAAAATTTCATCTCATGTTAATTTTGACTTTTCATCAAAATAAAGGTTATACCAGAGCACATGGAAATCGTAAAGGAATTTTCACTCGAGATCGTCAACCCAAATCATCAGCTCATGTAGTGCGGCATCGATATCATTTACTAGCAGAGGAATATAATGACTACCCTCTTCCAAAAGATTTGCAAGATTTTGTACCACTTTTTTCTAATACGAATCGTCCTCATGATGAAATTTGAACAGAAATACAAAAATTTATTGATGAAAATTGCTCATTTATATGCAAGAAATCAATTTGACACCAAAAAAATTTAATTAATTGTTAAAGTGGATTAAAATCGGGAAGCATTTAAAAGTGACTCCAATTCCTTTGAGTCTTTATCCAACTCATTTTCAAAAACTTCTTCTTCTGTAAAGTAACCGTGAACTTCTTCTAATTCTTTTTGAACTGCCGGCCGGTGTTCTATGAAATTAAGAAATTAAATTTAATTGTATTTTATATTTAATAAAATTATTTATTTGTAATTTAATTCACCCTTTGGAGTATTTCGACTAGTCATCCAGTATGCACAAGTTTTACTCAATTTCCACAGGGTGGACTTTCGTGCGTTTTTCAGCTCATCTTCCTCTGTCCCAGCCATAACATCCACTAATTTTGCCAACTGTGATGGACGGCTCAAAATATCCTCATCTTTTATCATGAATTTCTAAAACAAAGATTGATTATTTAGTTCATCTCTCAAAACTCTTCAAATATTTGTTTTACCATTCTGGGAACATTTTCCAATTCAATGGCAGCTTCACCAATTTGATGACTTAGAGTCTGGAGAAAAGAATTTAACTCCAGTGCTGCTGGTTCCGGTCTAAATTGCTGGATATTTTTACCACGAATGAAATTCTCTTGTTCACTTGCCCTCTGTGCCTGCTTCTTGTGTTGGCTAATGGAGGATGAAATGGATCGACGCTCATCTTTCCAAGAACTTATACAATTACTTGTCAACTTGATTGGGTCAAATTTGACCTTTGTGTCTTGTTCAATATCACCTTTAGCTTTATCATCTTGTATAGCAGATTGCAGTGATCTAAGAGTAGTTAATCACAATTAAGAAAGTTTCGTATTTTATAAAGATAAAAGTACTTACCCCAGCATACTCGCAACAAATTCATTCTCCCTTTCGTGTTGTAATCTTTTGATGGCATTCGCTCTTGTGTTAAATTTTCGGGGAAAATAAAAGTCGGGTGGGATTTCATTGTCACTGTCAACTTCTTCTTTATACATTGTCATCCAAAGTGAAAATTGTATAGGGGTCAATTTCAACTCTTCACTTGACTCCTGCTTAGAGTATATAGATTCATAGAGGCGAAAAGTCTTTTAGAGATTCTTCCCGAGCCACTAAGCTCAGTAGTAGTTGTTAGAGCTAATAATCCCTATACCAACGCTGTGTCCCATGCGGGCCCATTCCCAGCCCCATGATTTGCGTACAAGTTGTCATTTATGCGAAAGACATTGAATGTACTTGTGCTGAAAAACGATCCTTCTTTTACTTACCTTGTTTAATTGCGAATTTTTAATTGTTCAGTTTCTTCTCTCGTTTTTTGTTGTTGAATAATTTTGTTAAATAATTTAAAAAAAATTAAGCAAGGCCATCCTTTACAGTTAACAAAAATGGACACCGAGTTGTGGTAATTAAATATTTTTTAATTGGGTCAAATAATGTAGCCATATAATCTACGGGGTCAAGTAATTTAGCTATAATGTTCATGGGGTCAAGTAATTTAGCATAATATAATTAAGCATGCTATCCCTTTGGTCAAGTAATTTAATCATTAAATTCACTGGGTCAAGTAATTTACTCAAGTTGGGTCAAGGAAAATACGTCCCACATCATGTGGGCCCGCATGGGACACAGCGTTGGTATAGGGATTATTAGCTCTAACAACTACTACTGAGCTTAGTGGCTCGGGAAGAAAATGCCCCAAAATTTGGTATACTTTTCGCCTCTATGAATCTATATACTCTAAGACCTCCCGTCTATTCAGATGTGGCCACACGTGCTTATAGTGCAGCAATTCTTTTGGTTCATGAAAGAAATTGATCAAGCTTGTTGGTGTCCATAGAAACAGTACTAGTCTTACACGTGTACTACATCATTCATGGAAAGAGCTCACAAGACAAGAGCCTTAGAACAAACTGAATAATGAATAAAATTGAAGAGAGAGAGATGTTTTTAATTCATATTTAATTTAATTTTTCTCCAATAAATACAAGAATCATCTTTAACTTCAAATTTAGAATTCTTCAAAAAAGGTCTTCCCTTGACAAAGTTGGACAATGAAGACAAGTCTTGAAATTTACAAAAATGTAACTCAAAGAGTGAGATTGACTCCAACTCGAGAAGAATATCCACCCAAGGAAATTTCATATGAAATCTGTGTATTGGAGATCCGTGAAAAATGAGAAATTTCAAGGCAACAAAAGACTCCAATCTTTGAATTAATTGCTCTACTTGTTTAAGTGGAAAAACATCAAATCGTAGAATTAAACTTTTGAGAGATTTAGGCAAGTATTGCGGATTTTCAAGCCCATTCGGGACAATTTTACAAGTTAAACTTTTCCCCGTAATTGTATCAATAGGAATACTCACATCCAAATTAAGTTTTTCTAAATGAACACAATTTTCAAACAATTTCAAATCATGATTCAAAAGTTCTGGAATTCCTTCCCAACTCAAGTAATCTTTTTTGGCAATGGGTCTTTGTTGTAATAAAATTTCTTTTAAACTTTTTTCATTGTTGACAATGGCAGTAAAAAATTTCTTTAAATTATCTGAGCCAATTAATGGACTGTAGTGAGCTTGTATACTTGAAATGTTTTTTTGAAATGACAATATTTTCTCACTACCTGATGACCCAAGGTCAAATGAAAATTTATCCAGTTCAAATCTTGTGAGGCGTGGTCTGTCCATATTTTTATTGTCGAGAAAGATTATGTCAGGTCGATTGAGTTCAAGTATTTTAATTCCAGATGAATATTTTAATATAAAATTGGACACAATGGCCGACTTGTTCACTAAATATTCTTTACTTAATTTTGTCCAACTTGGAACTTTATGACTAGAATTTTTAATTTGAATTGGATTTTGATCAAATGTCAAACAATGTAGAGACCCATAACGCATTCTTTTGTAAAAGAAATCCAAAATGGTGTACTCTGATGGAGTTAAACTTGTTGTACGTGCATAAAATTTTAATTGAGTCAATTCATTTTGATGAATCACAGAGAATTTTGAGTCCATCACAAAATTTTGAAGGAGAAGATTGGTAAAGACTAATTTTTGAATGTGGGGACAGTGCTCTAACATTGTTTTTATATTGACAAATAAAGTTGTACCACAAAATTCGAGTGAGGTCAAAGTTTTTTTAAAGTAGAGGAGCGTGGAGGGTACTTCAAATTTATGACAATCTTCAATAATGAGTAGACGACGAAGTCTCCATTTCCAATGAAATTTTCGTACATTTTCTTCTTTTAAATGATTCTCTGAAATACTATTTTTCAATAAAATTGAGTAACTATTTCCAACTCCCTTACTGCTACTGGGAGTTTCACGGAGAATTTTTGACGTCGTGTCCAACGAATTTTGATTGGAGCTGGATGTTGTGGATATTGTTGAACGTCTTTTTTTACTAATTTTAATTAATTAATTGGAATTCTAATGTTAATTTTGACCAAAATAAACACATTTTTATGTTTATTTTGGGATAATTTTGAAATAAATCAAAGATTTTGTCATCTCATCAGTGCACAGTGCAGTGCAGTTCTAGTCTTTGACTGAAAATTCAAAATTTCGAGTTATTGTGTAATTTATTGATGTTTAATTTTTCATGGAAACAGATTCAATTGAATGAGATTAATTTTAAAATTTTGTCCCTTTTATTTCCATTTGACATAAACACAACTTTGAAAAGTGATGCCTAATCTAGGGACAAGTTGGGGATTAGAATTTCGAAATTGTTGAAAACTCTCTTCATTTTCCATTCGACAGTAGCACAATTCAAAGACTTGTAATTTGGGTAGGTCTAATAAATCTAGAACATATTTCAATTTCACAAGATATCGACTATTTGTGTTTCCATGAAATAAAAAATATTTCAAATTCTTCATCTCACTAAATCTCTCTGCAAATCTTTCCATATCTTCATTTGAGATGACATCAAATCGAATCATGATTGTTGAGAGAGTGATGGGAATATTTTGAGGATTTAAAAGTCCACCTGGTTTACAATTATTTATCATGGTTGTACTCACATTAAAATTATTCCCATTTGAATGTGAAGCTAATGATAAATTTAAACTCAATTTTCTCAATTTTTCACAATCTTTGTATGGAGTACAGTCATAAAATTGGGGGACTTTCTTGTTGTTTTCTCTTTTTGTCATCACCATGAATTACTTTATAGTCGAGTCTAAAATCTTTTAAAGATTTTTTACATTTTTTAATACATGCGATCATCCCTTTAAATCCTTCCTCATTCATATTATTTGTACTGTAGCAATGAAGATTTTGAATTGAGACTTGATTCCTCAAAATTACTTCCACTCCACTAGAGCTGTAAATATTTTATAGTACATATTTTGTAAAAAGTTAATTAAATAAAAATTTTTATTTATTTTACCTCAAGTCACAAGTAATTTTGTCCAAATGAATATTCTTCCCTTCAGTTCTGTCCTTTTGCCCCTCGCCAAATATAATAATGTAGGATCTATTCATCTCGAGATTTTTGAGAGTAAATCGAATTTTGATTAAAAATTCAGACAAAGTCGTTGACGTGATGTCTGTATTGTGGACATTTTTGACTCCAGTACAAACTTTCTCGGCACATCTTGGCTCAAAGGCCAAGGTGGTCAGTCTATCAAATTTAACCTTTTTATTGAAATAGTCCATCCCATGAAGTTCATCCCTTGTCAGTCTACCAATACCGTAAAAAACAATTGTAGTGACCAGGGAGAGGGTGACAGGAGGAAGTTTTGTGTAAATGTAGTATGAGAGGACAATATTTGACATGTGAATGATTCGTAAATTTGGACAGTTTTGCGTGATGAGAATAACATTTTTGTAGTTTGTCAAACCACAAAACTCAATTGTGGAGAGAGTGTCCTTGTATGAGAGGGTCATGAAACGATTCATTTCTTCGTCTGTTGAGTTTATTTTGAGAAATCTTAAATTCTTCCAACGAATTTGTTTCACACGCTCCAAATTGTATTCTGTTAATTGACCCTTGGGAAAGGGTCGGAGGAAGGCGTCTGCTGGTGGACATTTTTGATTTGGAATGCTCTGTGTTTCCTTTGCTAGAGCCATTTTTCAGTGATTTTCAGTGTAATTTGCTGTGGACTACAATTATTTAATTGGTGTCATTTTTAAATTTTGAATTTTTTGCAGTGACTCGTGCAATTTGCAATCAATCAAAGCCAATTGTCAATGCAATGGAGTCTTTGTCTTCGTAGAAGCGACAGTAGTCCATCAGAGATGCATAATATTTTGAAAAATGTTGATTATCAAGACACGTGCATAAGATTCGTCTGTCTGTATCCTCATCAACCATGGTTTTGACTTGTCGTGTCAATAATTTTTGCCAGCTACAGCTACATTAGGTCTTATTTGAAGGAACACCAAATATGTCATGATCAAATTTGCACGGAATCATTAATGTAAAGTAATTACAATTGGACTTGTGATATTAATTTTATTCAATTTTAATACAAGATGCGTCTCAATCATAATGACAAGACCAAAAGAAAACTGTACTCTTCAAATTTTAAGGTTATGTAAATAAACTTTCACTACATTTATATAACATGTTTGATATTTTCAAATCAAGTCCAATGCATTAGATCCGAGGGTCGACATGTTATTTATTGTTATCATAAAAATAATGTTAAAGGTTAGTGACAACGTCATTCAACATCCTACGCTTAACCACCGTTGTTGTTGAGTCTCATGTAAAGGTCATGGTACACTCTGCATTTTATTGGGAGTGCATGCACCATCTCTAGTAGGGTACATAAAGAGTCAATACTATAACCTTTGAATAAAATTAACAAATAAATGTAATTAAACAGTCTTTAATTTCAAAGAAAACTACTCAATGTTGAATACATTAATGTAGGTCTTAATTACGTCCAATGAGACCGGATTTTATAATTAAAATTCCACAAACTCTTTTAGCTAATCCCAATCTTCCAGTCTTAAAGGCAGGATCAATTTAATTGCGATTTACCAGTGTTTAACGAATGATAGGAAAGAGTGCATTCAGGTCGCGCAGGCATTCAGGTCAGGGCAAACCCAGTGTGTCCTGGGTTTGCATGGGGACAACTTTTATGAAACAACTGGAAGGCTCAACTTTAATTATTGTATGCCATCTCACCCTTTGTTGTTATTATGCATAAACGTCATGAGTTTATAGATGAAAAATTGTAACGTGTTCACAACAATTTTCCCACGTATTTAAAAAGTGAAAAAGGGGAGAAAAAAATTCCTTCGTCCTTGCATCTATGTTTCTAATATGCAAAAAAATTAAGTTTGAGACTAACTTGACTTGCCAGTGCCTGGCAAGTAAAGTTACACTGCAGTGTATTGAATAAATATTATGAAAATTATGCAGAATGAATAAAATATCCAAATCATTTAAAACATCATCAATATGATATCTATATTATTATCTATACAGTTTTCATTATATAAAAGATTTTTTGTCACTTTTATTAACTGTTAATTAACAGGCAAATATTTTTGTTATTCAAATATCATACATATCCATACAGTAAAGTACAACAATAAAATGTACATTCATCCGTAAAATTATTACAGAATTGCAAAAGAAAACGGCACATGTGTATATATAGTGTGTAGTGTGATATATTTAATTTGTATTCCTTACTATTATGGCTCAATTTAAATCTACATCGCTTTTGACGGCAGGTAACATAATTTTAAACAATGATTCTACAAATTAATCACAGCGTCACAGCATCAAAAATAAACAGTCAAAACTAAATCAATTCTCACAGATAAATATAAATATAATCAATATACAGGTTATACATGCACTCAATACAATTAAAACACTCAAAACAATTACTTTTATAACTTTCTGCTTTTTTTGGTGTTAGGTCCCTTCCCCTTTAGTGTAAAGTTGTACAATGTTTTGTATACTTGAGGAATATTACTAGATAAAATTGGAAATTGGATCATCATAGGATGATATTGTCCAAATTAAATATTTACAAATATTTTAGAAAAAAAAAGTTTTAATTTGTATTATACTATAATACAAATATTATTGTTGATTAGTTCACAGGAACTATTGTAAATTGTACTTTACACTCTTAAGAAGTGTGTAATAGAATTATTAGTTGCTCACTCTGTTGTGTTCATATTTTAAGGATTCTAGAAAAAGACTTGTGTGTGTTCTACTCCCAAGAAACTATACATTTGGTATTATTTATTTAAAAAGACATTGAAATATTTAATATGGATCAAATTCCCGATTCAAAACATTTTGTTGATTATGATTTTTGGCTAGGACTCTAGGACAAACATGGTTTGTGTGAAGACATTGACAATTTGAGATTCAAGACTTGTTGACTGACAGAAAGAGAGAGAAATTATAGTACAAACTGTAGAGACATGAAATTCTTGAAAATTGAAAGTTGGCTCAAAAAGTGGGGGAGGAGGCCTTTGACTGAATCGTCATTGTCAACTGTAAAGACGAGACGATGATGGTGAATCAGAGGGAAAAAAATTGTGACCACAAATTATAACTATAAAATGTAAATATATTATATAACTGTACTACAGTTATTGTAGTATACTATTGTCTGTAATAATAAGCGTTCATATATATATATATAATATATATTGTATTTAAATATGTATCTTATAAGAAGACGACAAGACTTGGAATAATTCGACGTTTGAGTTTGTCCCTGTAATACTTGCAATTTACTTCATTCCACTGTCTTACTAATTACTTAAAAGCATGTAAACGTGACAATTATCATTGCTCACTTTACATACAATTTTTTTTACATGAATAATGTGCACTCACATAGTACACTCACCCACACACACACAATATAATAATAACAAAAAATACTAGCTACAACTTAGTATGTATATAATTTATACAAACGACACTAAATTCTAACACACATACACATTTCCGTTTCGCACTCTACTGAGCAAATAAGTCTTTAGTAAATTCATATTAATATTATGTGATTCCCTTCCCTTTCTCTCTCTCTCTAATAACTTTAACCTTTCTATGTAACTCATCATTTACTACAAAAAAAAGTTTTTAGTAATTTTGACAGGAATATGGAATGGAGCGTGGATAATAATAATTAATAATAGCCACCTTTGATAATTAATTAAATTGTAGTTGACAACACCTTGTCCAGTGTCGGGGCTAAAGTTATTTTTTACTATTATCATAATATTCATAATTAGATGAACATGATATTTTCCCTTTTTTTGATTGTCTTTTCTTCAACATTTAGTAGAGAATCTTAAGACACTGAAAATTTACAAAGGAGAACGAGGACGACGAATACGATTAGGTGAGTTTTTTTTTGAGCGAGACGCTTTTTTTGACTTTTGTTTATTTTATTCCTTTTTAGTCTTTCCGAAATAAGATCGGTAGAAAAAGTTTGCAAATAAGACAAAGTATGATCCGTACATACAAAGAGCCAAATGAATTCCTTCGAAACCAGCTGCATCACAATTGTCATCATGTAATTTACCTGTAAATTTTCAAAATAAACAAATTAAAACATTATATTTATGCTTTATTAGGTAATATATTCACTCAATGATTTTTTTAGAAAGGTTCAAAACAAACTGAATCATACATGTAAATGGAAATGCAGTATATAAATAAAATATATTATGATTATATTTTAGATTAAATATTCCACCACGTATTTTTTAACCATCAATCATTTTTTTCTTTTGGTATGCACTTATTTTCATGAAAATTTGTTTAGCGAATGCACATGAAAATTATAATCAATGAAACTGTTTTAATGAATATGCAACCAATTCTCACTCTTATGTATAACGATATCCTAAAGTGATTTTCTAGTTGGATTTTCACATCGCTGACCTTTACATTCATTATTTATGTTAAGGCTTTTGACTTTAAATTTTTGTAGTTGTATTATGTAAGTATTCTGTTTCTAGGTACTTTTTTATGTAATAATCTTCTCAAACTTCTTGCGCTTCATGTGTGTGTGTGTGTGTTTTGATTCAAGAATGATCAGTTTCATCTACACTTTATAAAATGATTAGGTATACAGTGTATACAAGTTCCTATGTACAATAAAACGGTATAGAAACAAGAAAATTACACGTTAGTTGAACAGTCATTAATTCCCACGGCACATTTCCTTTTAAAGGTAACTGTATAGTTGTCAAACTGAATATATAGAGAGTGACAAGAGGATATCCACTTTCCCTTTCAATTCTTTTTGCCTCCACTTCCATTATCAATGCCAATGCACTGTTTGTTCAATCCTCTCTCTCTCCCTCTCCTCGTCTACCTGTATTATGTAATTTATTCTATACCCCTGCACAAAGTGCTTCTCTCTCTCTCTCTCTCTCTCTCTCTCTCTCTATAATATCGCTTCTCCATTGTACTCTCTTCTATTCATTCTTATTACTCTCTGGTTTGACATTTTGTCTCGGTCGAAAATTGAATGTCGGCTAGACTAAACTGCGTAAGGAGTAGGCCAAAAAATTACAGATTTGTGGATTACAAAAGGCCCTTAAAATTTCCTACATTTCCTAGGATATTAATTCTAACTCAAGTCGGTATGCTTTGAGAATTTAATAAAAATTAATTTAATTAGTTCCTACCAATCATCAATCACATTTTTTCATGAATCGTGATTGATTGTTGATGACATGAAAATTAAGATGAAATGATAACTCTCTGTTTGTCTCTCTTCATTATCTTTTTTTTTGTTTGGACTATGAGTTCATCACAAGATTAGAATCAAGATTTTTTAGATGAATTTTGCAATAAAATTATTGTCAATTCATTGACATGAATGTTAATTTTTGTTATTGTGTACTGTGTAGTTATACATCATGTGGAGATTTAATATTTGGGTAAATGGGTAATAAGATTCATAAAATAAATGGACTTATTATACAAATGGGGTATACTGGAGAGTTGTCAAAGGACAAAGTTTTTAATAAATGCTCTCCGTCTCATTAAGACTAGTTATCATCTTCTTACTTTTTCTCTTACATCAACAACAAAACACTTTATGTACGGAAGTGTCAAGTGACTTAATGAGTCCAACAAAACAAAGAAATGAGTCTTGTACAGTACATGGCCTGAGTTCAAAATATTGTTATTGTAGCCTATGTTTGGCAGTAAATTAATTTCATTGTTTACATGCCGCACACACATACTTGGTCTTACATTTTGGGGCCTATTACCCAATTGTGGACAATGTCTCAATAACTTGACTATTGTGAAGGGAAGTGACACTTTTTTAGTCACTTATTAAATAGTTGTGGCCTTTTAATTGATTATTAGTACATGCAAGTAATGTATTATTGTTTTGTGTAGGTTTTGAATTATGTAGGCTGAATAGACAATGAAGAAGATACAGTTTACATTACATAAAAAAGAAAGGATAATTTAACTTATTTTTTATAAATTCTCTGTAACTGTAAAAAAAAATTTTAAAATTAGACTTACTTTTTACACGAAGTAGGTAAAAATTGATATAGACTCCAACGACCATTTGAGACAGTTGGAAGCATGTGATCATCATGGCAATATTTCGAGGTACTTTGATCCCAAGGGCCTGTGGTCATAAAAGAATTCATAGAATTAAAAATTAATTTGATATCTCAACACAAAGTATTTTGTGCCTTTAGAACTACAATTCATATCATTTCTTTGAATGAGATTTCAACCTAAATTGTATTAATTACAAGTTCATGGACAGGAATGCTTACTGTGGTTAAAACTTTAAAAAAATACATTTTAGTGGCTCATCTATTTGTCATTATTATAACATGTTAATAAACTTAATTAAATAAAGAAATAACGTGATGCACTGTCGTATTGAAAATTTTTTGCCAACTTTTTCCTCTAGGTTAAAGTATTTAGCGTCGAATCCATGTAATTATACAAGAGTAAATGTATACTTAAATACATAGTATTACATGGAATCGTTGTGGCTAGTCTTGCTGGGAACGTGCTCTATTTAATTTTTACTATTAATTTCATATCTAATATCACCTAACCGTGTGAGAGGGTTAATAACTATGGACATAGGCTTTTATCATTCCAAACTTGACACAATTTGATAAAATTATACCCATACGTTATACAAAGTGTTGATCGTATTATTAGCAGTTTAAATGCTAATTCTCACATACTAGAAAATTCATTGGTATATATCAGAGTTATAATAATAATTAACATTTCAAAAATAGTTTTTATTTGCGTAGTCTATCTCTAGAAGCAATTTTGGCTATTAGTAGCTCTATCCTTTGTATAAGTGACATACTTAAATGATAGAAAATGGAAATGATAATATTGTCGGCAATTCTTACGTTACTTCCTATAAACCATAAACCTTGAGGCCGAAGTATGACAAGAAATAAATTGTCCATTATGAGAATCTATACATATTTGAAGCACATACATAAATGGTTTTTCTAAACATAATTAAAAATAGGACTAAAGCTTCCTGACATGCCTATCTGTAGTCTCCCTTCTGTCATCAATGATGGGTAAAAATATTTTGGACCTGTGCACTAATACATGAAAAAGCACTATCCCATGTGACTGAAAAGGACATTTATATTTAATTCGCAATAGATTTAAAAAATAAATGAGATGGAAAGTACCTTTAAAGCGTAGTACGAGTACATGAGGGCGTGAACAAAAAAGTTCATCGTCATAAAGTATCGTAGACTTGGTTCATATTGTCCGAAAGTGGCCCAAACATAGACCAGGACGGTGATATGATGGTACCTACACAAAGAATAATAAATAAATTAACGCACAATAATCATGATAACATTACGAATCATTTTTCTAAATTTATTATCAAGGTGTAGAGTTCAAATGTACAATATACAATTTTTATAGAAGAGTATTAACATGTGTAAACATGTCTTGTCCTTTCCAGGATCGTACTTGAAAAATTCTTTACAAGAGTCTCGTCTCAAGTATTTACCCTATACCTCATATGACCAAACTTGTAGTGTCGTAGAGAGAGAGAGGTAAAAAAGAATCTTGTAGGTAGTCTCTCTTAACATAAAGTTAATAATATTGATTAGTATTTTGCAGCAAGATGATATAGACTGTAATTCTGCAAAATTATAATAATAGATTTAAATTTGTCCCTAGGTTATTCTCAAGCACGTCACAAACTAGATAAATAAAATACCTTCCCTCCTACATAACATCAACTGC
Source organism: Arrhopalites spinosus (assembly GCA_034700945.1). NCBI lineage: Eukaryota > Metazoa > Arthropoda > Collembola > Symphypleona > Arrhopalitidae > Arrhopalites > Arrhopalites spinosus. The sequence continues at coordinate 26,662 of JAQIVZ010000894.1, read as the reverse complement.
TAAATAACAAGTAAAAAAAAGAGTATTATATAATAATATTTGTCATCTTTCACAGAGGTAAAACTTGTATTAATATGACATTGTAGAACTTTAAAATAATAAAATCTATTGTGTTTTGCCTAGCATGCTTCAATTAATAATTGTAACATAAGAGTAAGAGAGAGAGAAAAAAAGTTGATGGGATGGGAATATTTTTACGTTTGAAGGTAAAGGAGTTTAAGAAACCTTGTAAGAAAATAAGAGAATAGAAGCTTTTGATAAATCCAATGATATTTTTTGTTCTTGTTCAAATTCTCAAGTAGTACATTTCAAGAGTTTATGACTGAAGAGTTTATATGACATTTGCGTCTTACCAGTGTAAAAATATCAAAGGTTGTTTTTTCAACACAATGAATGCTGTGTCTCCTAATTCTACCAATTTGGACCAGACCATCAGAAGTGCCCAGAATGCGGTTGCTTGATTATGCCCTTGGCTTTAAAAATAATGAAATTATGATAAAAAACAATAATAAATAATACATACTGCTTTTTTACACATTTTTTGTAGTACAAAATTACTAAAAATACAAAACAACTAAAAAATAATTTAAAAATTTCAACTTACCGCGTGCAAATGGATTTATGCCATCCTTGATTTTCTTGTAAAACATTAAAAATTTCGGGTGCCGTTCTAAGGAAGCCAATTAAGGAGAATGCAGCTAGTCCAATATTCCAAATAGTGAGGAGTCCTCGGAGTTTAAATGGTTTCCGGTTTCTCATCCACAATCCACCAAAAAAGATAAAACTAAGGTAAATACAAGACGCGTACAGAGAGATTTTCCAATGATCTCCCATCCATTTACGATGTCCATTAATCTCAATTAATTCCCATTTGTAAACTTTCAGGTAGGGCACTTCCGTGAGTGGAGACACGTAGACAAAATCTGGATAACTGTCGATCGTGGTTATATTACTTGTATTCATTTTCAGTGATTTTTTAAAGATGAATTTTTAACAAAACAAAACTAAAAAATTATTCTCATGAAAGTTGTAACTGTACACAAAACAACACTTTTAATTTACAAGACTTTGACAACTGTGTTGGGGGGACTGAGAAGAACACCGGTTCGACTGCGAGCTCCGCACAAAACTAACTGACGCTTTGGCTGTAGACTCCAAGTCAAACTCCTTTGGCACAGACGGTTTTGTGTACACTGCACTCCTCGTCATGTCGACATCGTCGAACAGGTTTCCGTTCTCACTCTCTATACCTTAATGGCTATACTAATAATAATTTTGATATATTTAATATTATGAATGTTTAAGTCCCATATCACCCGTCCTTCCAACAATTGACAACCCAAACAGATTGTGTCCATGTATTTTTACATGTGTATAAATATTATGTCTCATCTTGATCATATCAAATATGTATTGTACATTACAGGAGAAAATCGTCAACGTCATCACCATCATGATGAGCATGTTTAAATATGATATCATGATATTTATAACGTCCCATAAGCTCCTGGTCCTTGTAATTTATGTAATTATTTGCTGATGACAATCTTATGTGGGACGGGTAAGTAATTATAATCATAGTTTGTCATATTTTGTTCATCCTGTGCTTTACATTATGTATACATATGTAATTTTTAACCTTTTTTAACATATTCTTCATATCTTTGAGCCATATAACACCTGTACAGATATTGAGTCATTATATATTAACGTGAAATGCGGGTTAAATGTTTACCATTTGATGATGTCAGTCTTTTGGGTATTCCAAAACTGTATCATATTTTTAATTTTATTAATTATTTTGCAGAATATTTATAGAATTGTGTAAAGAATTTCTCTATAAATAAACAGGAAGGATTTGAACTTTGAACTGAAAGGATTTGGTCACTTTCTCGCCTCATAAATAGTTTACATAAAATGAAGAGATTCAAAAGTAATATTATTGAAAATCAAATTGGAGGAAGGTCACACATATGTTATTTGTGAATACACACACAGTAATGTGATTATGATTCGTCAACTAGAGTTCTTTGGGTACTTAGACACCTCAAATATTATATTGGGTGCTACTCAAGTACCCCCTTTCACTTCCTTCTTGTTAAATGTTAGATGATGGATATTCACACTATCCTAACCTATATCAAAGGGATTATACACTTTCGCCCTCAAAATACAAAGTAGAGCAAATCATTGAAAGAATTTGCTGGGCATCTTATTTGACATTGGACAAATGAAAGTTTTATCTGTTCTTTTATTCAAAGGACCGGTCATGTCAATCGTACCAATACAGTACATGTCTTTTTGTAGTAAAAGATTATATAAATATAACATATAAAACTCCCTTTCTCCATTCTCCATCTTGTTTCCATTTGAACCACTTTGAATTTTTGTATCCAAATCCATGTTGAATAGTCGGTCAATTTTATAACGGGAATCTTCTTTACATCACCATTTTATGGTCGGTGTAACTACTTGTTGTATAATATTACGACCATAATTATTCTGTCTCCTTCATTTTATTTCTCTCAACAAATCCTATTGCAATTATTCACGTAGTTTATAGGTTTTTCCAAAAAAAAAATATTTTACTACCAAAATCCCTACGGGTTTCACCCAAGTCTTGTTGAAGTCACTATCAAATTTTGCTTCCGGGTTTCCCCGTTTTTCTCTGTTAGCTTATTTGCTACTTTTTTATGTTACGTAAATTGTAACAAAAAAGCACTTTGATATGACTGTATTCATGAAACCACATGAGTTACAAAAGGAAGGAAGGAAGGACTATTAATCGGCTTTGTTTATTTTTCAGTATAAAATAGATTGTTTTACATTTAGTTTTCCATTCATAGTGCGTAAAAAAGTGGATGGGGAAATGGTATACAAAAAATATATTAGTGACGTATCATGATTGACACTGTTCCGATGGTTGTCAAGACTTTGATTATCATTTAGAGGGATATTATGCAAAAGAATACTTTTTTTCCACCATTTTACAAGTGTGCTATCTCACACTGGGTGTTGTTGACTTAATCTGACTTGAGATTCTATTCAATCTCGTGTGTGTGTCATTGTTCCGCCCTCATTCTATTATTATTAACATTATACTCGTACTACGAGTCTTTCACTGTTAAATTGGCCATTGGGGTTATGTATTTTAGGACATAAAATAGATTGAAAATAGGGGACATCAATTTTATCTTGAAAAAAAGCCAATCCCTTCTTATCAAATCGGGCTATAGTTCATTTCCAGCTTCAAAGGCAAATTTTTATTTAGCAAATTAGAACTTGTAATATTCAACCTGGGTAAAAGGAACTAATGCACATTGTACATTATATGCATGGAAGAGGGTACATTTTATGTTTGACAATATATTTTGCATGAAATGATTCTTTTTTAACACTACTTTTGTACATGCTTAAAAATAAAGTGGATCATAATCGATATTTATGTGCGTCTCACCTCCCTACTCCTTGTCTTGTAGTCAAGTTGGTCTTGTATGTGTAGTTCTACCAATAATATTGACACAATGGATTCCCTTTTGCTTCTATTCTTGATTTTTTCTTAAGTGCTCTCCCCTTTTACAGGGTTTGTAATGTAAAAACAAGCTGGTTGACAGACTTGAGTAGAAGGTTTTTCATTTCATGACAAATGCTAATGATTTCTCAGAGACCCTGCACACGGGGAGTAGAGAGTACAAGAGTCATTCGTGCAGAATGTGTCAACTTTGATCTACATAAAAGGAATTTGTAAAAAAAATATTCAAGAGTTCAATTTATAGATGAAAAGTACAAAGTAGGTGTAGGATAATTTACACACAATAGAAAATAATTTTTAAAAAAAGAATTATTCTTTTTTAACAATTGCTAGGTGAACAAATTGACTCCCCATGTGTACATTTTCAATTGTTTTTTTCAACTCGCTACATAGTTAATTTTAAAGATGGATTTAACTTTGATTTATAAAACTGAAACGAATTTTCTAACAAGAGAAATAATGATTGTAGTCTATACAGAAATTATGTTTCAAGTTTTTAAATTAAACAAATTAAATCATTTACCTGAAAAAACTGTTATACAAGGACATGGAGTATTAAAACTTGGACAAGTTTATTGGCCTCATTTTTTCAACAAGAAATTAATTTCAATGTAATAAGACATTTGTACAAACTATGCAAAAGAGATTAGATTAATGAATGTGGTCATTGATAGAATCAAATGAGCAGAAAAAAATTTGCGGTTATTTTCTCACTACGTTTATCCTCACCAGGATACAAATAACGTTTTATTCTCATTTTAATTGTACTTTAACTGATTAAATGCAAGTAAAGTATGGGAAATAGTGTTAAGTTGAAACACTAAAAAAACTTGTTGCATTTCTAGTGCGTCACTACAAACGTTATTAATTGCATAATTAGTATTCAAGTTTAATCTTTTTTTATTAAAATTAATTAATTTGTACTCTACAAACAAGTAAAGGTAGAAGAACTGCATTTTGTCATTTGAAGCTTCCTCTACTTATTTTTGTACTTTTTTCTTTTGACATCTCTTTGATTAATGATGATAAAGATATTCAGCGTGACCTTTGTACTTCCAAAGTCACTTCTTAAATATATTCAATCTCTTCACATTATTTTCAACGTGACCGTTCTCTCTTGACCACTAAAGAGTAAGTTTTTGGAGAGCTCAGTGACTTGATAAAACTGAAAAGTCTCTCTTGTTGGCTTTTCAAGGACACTGGTTTTTTCAAGAGTTGATTATGTGAAAGACATTTTCATGCTTCATTTGATACTCAAAAACATAATATTATTTGTTGATACAAATATTTCATTATAAAAACTTTTCTTCATTTTTTCCCCTCTGCTCCACTTATAACAACCATGATTAGAATAATTGTGAGAAATTTCAATTTTTAGCAAGGACATTGAAAAATAATATTTATAGAAAAAAAATATGATCAAAATTTATTGTTTATTCTCCTCCCTTAGTATAGACAAATCAAAGAGGATGGAGACAAAAAAAATATCAAAATTAAGGAATTTCCAAGACAAGACAAATATTCATCTAATGTCTTCAACCTCTTGAGTATACAATGTACGATGTAATATTGACTCTTTTTTTGTAGTATTTACCAATAAAAAAACAATTCTCCATTCTCCGCCGTTAATAATACACATGGATGATGATCTCATGTCTGTTGAGCCATCGTGTAGACTTTTTTCTGAATAATTGTGTATTGTACATTTAAAAAAAACAAGTAAAAAATTGTATACCTACATGTAAGGTACAGCGGATGAAAACATGCAAAACAAGAATACTTTAATTTCCTCTGCTTGATCCTCAGCCGCTCATCATTATCTTTACTAATTTACCTTTTATCTCTGTTTGCATGGATAAATTGTCGCTATCTTTAAAACTTTAATGGTCCAATGGCGTCTCTGTATTTTTTTACAGTATTTGTGAATTTTTCGATATTTTTAATTATACGAGTACTTACATAATGCAATCGACATTTTTTTTGTCTTTATTGTCTTTTTTTTTTCGTTTCAGTCACAAGAGGAAAATGTAAGAATTGCAAAGATAGTCTTCAGTAGAGTTCCAGACAGTCCAAAATTTGCAAAAACAAAAATAATTCGCAACAGTATGGGATTTTATAGAAGGTATAAAAAAGGTAGACTAAGTGGAGGAATTATTTTCATTTTTTTTGTTATAAAACCAGTTCCGCTCTTATGAGATGTAGAGAGAGAGACAGAGAGGAAAAAAGATAGGCATTTATTGTGTGACCATTCATGGGAAGGGATGCGAGTAAGATGTATGAAAAAAATATTGAAGGTGTGGGTCAATAGTATACATATTATACATTCTTTTTATCTATATTGATTCAAGATTCCAATACCACAAGGATTTCACAATATGACATAATAATACCTACCCTCTCTCTCTCTCTCTCTCCAACAAATTCTACACATGTTTACCTGAAAGACTTCCTAGACAATATTTTGTTGTATTTGTATTCCTCCCTTATTTTTGATTGAAAAAGAAGAATGGGTTAAAAGGATGAGGGGTCTAGTTATTTAATATTGTACGGTTTGGGAAAAAATTTGCACTACCTTCCTACTCGTACTTCCTTCTTCCCTTAAAAAAATATAAATATTTGACCAAAAAAATAAAAAGTAGTTTGAAAAAAAGTGGATGAGTTGAAAAAAATGGACGTGTGTACTAGAGTCGTCATCATTATCCATTTACTTACTATAATTTGAAATACATTTATGCTAAACTTTTTTGTTGTGCAAAACTTGACATTGACTTCCCTCGCGACTGTCAACATGGTTGTAATGTAAGATAGACGATCCTTATTTTTATAATTGTCTACATACTTATATTGTAATATTTACGCATAAGGAATATTGTTTATCTCTTTAAAAGATTTGTCTCTCTCTCTATGTATGAACATACCTGTACTGTAGGATGAGTAGGGGATAATGATTATTTTAGTCTGCAATAATTCATAATATGGCTTATTTATTTCTCCAGGAAACAACATTAACTACAGACAAAATTAAACAAGTGTAATTTACTGTCCATGAACTTCCTGTATCATCTCATACTATTACAGGTATATATTATTCAACATGAAAGGTAATAGTGACTTTTAAAAATTTCTAACTGGTTTAATTTGGACAAACTTAACTTGTCTTCAAGATGCAGGAAATATATTAAGTAAGATACTTATGTATTTTTATATTTTGACATAATTTTTTATTAAAAATAAATAATACTTTAACATGAAATTAGTTTTTTTTGGTTCAATGTTCTAGAAAAAAAACGCGTAGTGGGTAATATCTGTAACAATTAAAACTGATTATGTTGAGGAAAGACAAGAAATTATTCATATTCCTCAATTAATATTTAGCCGCAAATTTTAACAAAAAAGAAAGCTTCTCAGTAATACAAGGTTAATATTAATTATTTGTGCCAAATTATCTCCAATTATGTGTAATATTAATTATTTAATTTAAATGATAAAACAGTTTTGCCATCATTTTGTCAACTGCTCAATGAGCAGTGTTTATTAACATTGAGAGATGATGTGGTTACTGGTTACACAAATTATCAAAAATTAGTTACGCAGTAAGGGATCCCTTTGAATAATTTAAAAAATAATATTTGCCATTTAGGATAATTTTTTGTGATATTTGTAGTTAAAAATAATTAAAAGGATTAATGCAAATTTCAACACTTTTGATAGTGTTATTACATTATAATTAAGAGGGTATTGAGAGAAGAAAATAAAAATCAGTATCATTTCAAGTATCACTGCCAAAAACATGGAGCAGTTCATCTTTAATCAGTCACACGTACAGCACACCAAAGGCTACGCAAGTCTCATCCCTTGAAATAAGATGGACATTAAATAAGAGTATATTTATAGTTCCAGGTACAATTATCCAGACGAGTACATTCGTCATTATTTACAATTTACTTGTTTTTGATATCAAATCAAACAAGTAGTATTTTTCACACCAAAAAAGTTCACACAAAAAAATAATCAAATGTACAAGTACAATAACAAGCTAAATTCTATATTCATAGTTAGTTATCTTTGTTCAGTCCTCTGTTCAACTCCCATCTGTACAACAGAGTTAAGGTTAGTAAAGTAAAAAAAGATGATTCTTTTTTAATATTCATAAAATGTTTTTCTAAAATTGAACTACAAATATAATATCCACAATTTAAATCTCTATTTTTCATACTATACCTAATATAGTAGTAGTAGTAGCCATAGTTCAAAGAGTTAAATTAATCAGAAAATAATAATAATAATAATGACTATAATTATTTTCTTGTATTAATTATTTCTTGGACACCTCATCATCATACCCCTTTCACTGTTTTCTGCCTCTTCATGGATTAAATTTGATGATCAAAAATAGAATAATATTAAATGGTTTTTCACTGAGACGGCGGCTCATTATTTTTGTAAATAATAATTCTTCATCCTTCTTTTATGACAATTTGGACTTTGATTTAGCAAAGTAGGCTCTGTAGAAGAAATGGGCAAATAAAATAAAATAGGATCCGTACATTGTTAGAGCCAGGTTGATATTGTAGTAGCCACAGGCACAGTACGTTCCGAAAGCTGTTGGCAAAAAAAAAATAATACAAATATTTAATAAGTAGTATAGTATAACTCGTTAAATGACCCATTAAATAAATAATTTGACCATGTTTTTTTCTGCTCAATTAGTTTGCAACGATTAACTGAATGTAAACAATGGTCCCGCCAAATACTTTAATGTTCAAGTCTCGGTTTCATTGAGAAAAAGTGATTTAATTTTTTTTGCATAGCTGCATAGTAATTAATGATAGACTTTTTTTTTAAAAAAAAAAAACAAACTGAATCGTAAATTTGGTCATTTAAAAAATTGGCAAGTCTAGTATAGGAATAACCATGAAAAAAGGATGGTTATATAATGTGACAAGAGTGCGTTTTAACTAATTTTTTGGCCATAGGGCAGACCCCACGTCATAATCTATGGATTAATCACTTTTTTTAAAGCTCTTCAACCCAAGTGTCCTCCTATAGTCATCATAAATATAAAGATGTTTTTTTTCCTGTAAAATTAAATACGCGAATCTTTTCCTTTTACTTTTTTTATACAATGTCATTCTTTTTTTTGCATATTAAATACAATAACAAAATAATTTTTAAATGGTTAGTCCCTGTCAAGTTGATTGTCATTAAATATTGAAATGTGTGTGTCCCTCAAAAGATATTTGGCGGAGAAAAGAAAAAGTTAAAAAAAAAATTAGATAGTACAAAGTAATAATAATTTTTGTTTGTTTACCTTTGACATAAAGTGAGTAGATATTAATTGTGACGCCAACGACCATTTGGGAGAGTTGTAGACAGGTAATCATCATGGCAAAATTCCGAGGAACTTTAACCTTTAGACTCTGCCAAATTAAAAGTAAATTCAGTTAAAATGAAAACAAATTGAAAGGACTCTCTCTCTCTCTCTCTCTCTCTCTCATTATTAATTATGATAAATAAAATTATCATTAAAATTTAATATTATGATGACAGAGCAATGCATTTTTCACTTGACTTAAAAAGTGAGAGAGCTATGTAGTACGTGAGATATTAAATATTATTGCATGTTCTCCTCGTAGAGGATAAGATTTTATGTAAATTTTAATTTTTGGCTACACCATTCACTCTGATTTGCCCTTTTATACTTGAAGCCTCCTCATCATCCTAATTTGTTTGTTCTTGAAAGGCTCAATTTTTTCAATACATTTATTTCTCTCCCTACAAATTAGCGTAGGGTAGAAAATCATCAATGATGATTCAAGACCAAGATCAAGGTAGAAAAACAATTTAAGGGATTCCTTTCCTTTTGCAAGTATTTTGTACTTGTTTTCACATTTCACAACAATCCTTTGGACTTCAGTGTCAACAAGAAAGAGTTTTGACTAACAATAAGAGTCCAAAAATTATTATTTAAGTTGGAAGAGGAAAAAAGGACTCATGATAATGAGTTTAAAAGAAATATTATGAGACATTTATTATCTAATATATTAAAATCTCTATTAGATTCATGTGTTAACTACTACAACACGTGTCTAAATTAGGATTGGTCTGTTAACAACCATTTTTTAGTCATAATAAATTATGCATACAGTTTTTAAATTGAATGCATCACATGAGAGTACCACATTTGTTAAAAATGCTTTCTTTATAATTAAGAGACAAAAAGTATTTAAAATTCAATTAACTAAAAAGCAAATAGAATCTTGACTAATAAATATTTAAATGTAAAATTGCATCATTTTTTAGAATTTTTCTCTGGTACATACAACTTTGTAGGGCATTCTTAACTTTTTTTTTCAATAATATTTTTGGCTAATATGATCTTAATATTTAATTGTAATTTTCAAATAAATTAAATTTAAATTACCTTTAGAGCGTAGTAGGAGTACATGAGAGCATGAACAAATAAATTCATTGTCATGAAATATCTGAGTGGTGGCTCATAGTCAAAATAGGTAAACCATGTGTAGACGAGGACGGTGATATGATGATACCTTTATTTAAAATAATTTACATGCGTTAATTAAAAATTATACAATTCCAGGAGAAATATCCGAAATTATAGATTCTTAAATTATATATTTGTAATTAGTAGGTCAGGATAAGGGATAAGGACAAGCTATTTAATATTTTGAATGGACATAACAAGTTATTCTACTAAAATGGTTTGTTATTTGTAGTCTATCTTTCTCTCTAGTAAATTGTACTAGTGCCTGTATAAAATAATATGTAGGAGTTTAATAATAGTTTACAAATTGTACATTCAATGTAATCAACTTTTTGGCGGATATAAAAATTTTATATTGACTGATTAGAAGAATTCATCCATGCATAAACTTTTTCCTATTTTGTGTTTACAAATAATTTCAAATATGTATACATGTGTGCATAATATGGTTTATGTCATTTAAACAATATTTTTCCTCTTTTTTTTTATTCCCTACATGCAAGGTCGTTCATACGAGTATAGTCTGACTCACTCCCCCTTTTACTATCTCCATATAATGAGCATGCCAAATTGTTGCAATTTTTGTTGTTGCAAAAAATTGTCACATTTAAAAACTCACAGTCAAAAAAAATTCTTTCCTTTCATCTCTGTATCCTCTAATTGACTAAGACCACGCGGTTAGAGTCATAAATGTTGGAGATATAATTGTCATTTAAAGTAAAGACAAAAAATTATAAACCATGTTTACTGTATTTGATTGTTTTGTGTGAAAAAAATAAACTTGTTCTATATTTTAAATAGTTTCTAGAATTCACAGTAAAACAAAAAAATTCAAAATTTAATAAATTATTAGTGATCACCAATGTCACACAGCACAGTAAAAAATACAGATGATTGAAAGTGATATATATAAAAATGTAATATGGCGTTAATTACAATAATTAAATTAAGTAAACAGTTTAAATATGAGAGGGAGATAATTGTCTACTCATTTGTGCACGCAGATACTAAGAAAATGTAGGAGGATAATTAAACAAGAAAAATAGACAGGTCTTTCAACGAGGGTAGAACTAATAAGCAAAAGTATTTAATGTGACTATTAAATAGTTTTAAAATTGTTTATTACTTCATCTTCCCTATTATAATGTTCATCTTAGCATTCAAATACTTTATTTAAGTACTGAAAAATTATTTACAACTAAATTGTAAATCTTCCTCATTGTCAATGATTATCAGGCTTTTCCTTTCTACCAAATTTTTTTCTTATTGTTCAAGTCTGCAGTGCACATATTGCATTTAGGTCAAAAAAATTGGTTGATAAATGAAACTGACATTGACATGCTAACAGCCCTTACAGGGAAAGAAAAAGGCGGAGGTTGAGGTTTTTTATTTTGAAGGAAATGTACACGCCAATGAAAAAAATATCCAATAAGGGAAATAGGAAAAGTTAAAGATATACTTAAAATTTATCAGTTATAAAATTAGGGAGGTTAACTGACAATAAAGGATGGATGATTTGTTGATCATTTAAATAATAAAAAAAAGAATAATAATAAAAGAGCACGTGAGTTGACTTTACCAGTGTAAAAAGATGAGGGGTTGTTTTCGCAAAACAATGAATGCAGTATCACCCAATTCTACGAGTTTGGACATTGCCATGAGAAAACCCCAAAAGGCAGTAGCAGCATTATGCTCATCGCTTTGAATTTGGTAAAATAAACAGAAATGTTAAACATTTATTAATTCTTGTAATAATCAATTTATCATGTAAGCCGCAACGCCTTTTTTCCACAAAGGAAATGAAGATTAATATCAAGTCAAAAAAATTCTGGTTGACCTTTTTTGTTGACATTTTACTATTTTTGGTAAAAAAAGAAAAAAAAGAAGAGACTTACCGAATACAAATACTTCGGTGAAATCCATTATCATGTTTAAGTACATGAAATAATTCAGGGGCAGTTCGCATGAAGCCCGCAATGGAGAAACAAGCGAGCATGACATTCCATGCAGTGAGAATGGGTCTCATTTGAAAGGGTTGTCGATTTTTCATTAATCTTTGACCACCAAAAATAATAATGATATAGAGCACTGAGGCAAGGAGACTCAAATTCCAATTCTGTCCCATCCATCGTCTCCATCTTGTCAACTCAAATTGTTCCCACTGATACACAGTCAAGTATGAGACTTGGGTTGTGGGGAATACGGGAATGAAATAATTCTCAGTAACCGCCGTCGTATTCATCTTTACACACTCTTTAGAGCACCAACCAAGACCAACAACTAAACTGACCAGCTTGACTTCTCAACTAACTGCATTTTATTCTTCTCTCTAAATGTTTCAACTCTCCTTCTTCTCATGTACGTCTTCCAGTCAAAAAGTACGAGGCAAAAAAAACCAGACAAATTTTCACCCTTACGTATGAAAAATAATAGAGGAGGTGGTAGTTGGTTGGTGGTGGCTGTGTTGTACTTTGTCTCATCCAAAAGGAGTTGAAGTTGGTTAATATTATTCCAACTTATACTTTTTTCATTATATTGCCAATATACGTTCTCTCTCTATACATTTATGTATCAAGGAGAAGGAGCTTCCTCTTTCCCTATGACGTGAGTCTCTCTTGGATTTATTCTGTGTTGAAGGTGCTTGCATAAAACTTGTTCATTCCAGCTCTCAACGCTGTCTCTACACTTGACTCTCTTTTTCAACTTAAATGTTATTATAATGTACTTTACTCTCACGCACATGAGAGAGAGACCCCTCTCTTTGAGTAACAATGGAATTTTTGACTGTCAGAAAACATTTTTGCTCTAAGGTTAAACAATATACAAGTTTCAACGTAAATTGCCGCCGCCCCTAGTACTCTCTACATAACTGCATAGCCAGTCTTCTTTTTTTCTCTCTTCAAGTTCACAATTCACAAATCTTTACTACGGATGAGCATGCCTACATAAGTAAGTAGAGATAGGCTTGTGCAAAAAAGAATCAACAAGAATTTTTGTATTTGTACTTGGCATGAATTGAATTGTGCAGAGAGAAAAATGTAATAAATTGAATCAAGGGATTTTCACATTTGTGTGAAAATATTATACCATCTTTAAACTGCACTATGTGTCTAGTGTGTATATCATGTAATGTATTATTATAGTTAATTGGATGAACAATATAGTTCTATTATTGTTTGCTTTTTGTAAGGAAAAGTCTCTGTAAAAGATTTACTATGGATATTTATTATGGCTATATATGTATATGTGTGAATACAAATATTCAGTCAATGATGATCCAGAGATATCTGTAGAATTAACTATTTAAAAATGTGCTTCATGTATACGTGAAGCTCACATGAGAAAAATTAAATGTTATATAAGACACTTTATCTTTCATTAGTTCGTAATATTTTTTTAATTAATTCTTTGCGTGCTACCATTTTACAAATAAAAGTTTCACACCATGACCGGCAAAGATTTATTTTACATGTAAAATCGTTTTAATTTGTGTTTTTAAAAATATATTATGATTACTCTAGTTTGATTTCTACTTGGGGAATGTTAAATTATTAAATAATAGTGAGGGGGTGTGAGATTACAATTATTTTAATTATGTTTTTCACACTAATATTTATTATTATTTTTGTACTTGAGATAACAAAAGTTTTTAGTTAAATTATGTGTAAATTCTCAGATTTGATCTCTATCTCAATCTCATGCTACAATTAATAATTCATCACCATTAAGGATTTTGAAAAACTGTACAGTAAAATTATTTGACATGACCCAGAGACTTGGGTCATGAAAATTTAGCGGGAGATTTATATTGGACCTGTTCCCCAAAATCAGTTAATTTTAAACCATTTTTTAAGAAAAGTCATGCGATGAAACTTGAACGGGTTGCTGTACAAGAAAGACCACATGACTATTAAGCTTGCAAAAACCAGCGTGTATTTTTTATCACTTTAATTATTTTACAATGGACTCTTCTAATGTTCCAAAGATTTAATATTACTCTGAGCAAAAAAGACAAGGAGAGAGAGATGTTTGATAGGGATTAGCGTTCATAATTTACGAGTCTATAATTCTATAATTATATTAATAAGTCTATAATTCCCGAGGTCACGGGACCAGATTTATAGAGATAGATAACAAAGTGGAAAGAAACAATGATGTGCAAAAATTAGTGGGGGATTTTTATCATTGCATGCCACAGACTAGGACTAAAGAGAGTACAAACTAAGGAAAAACAAAATATTGTGGATGAAAATTATTACAGTTTTTTTCTACAAAAATCTTCCCTTGTTGTCCGTCTCTGTCAAGTAAAAAAAGGAATGGAATTAAATAAATGTTGGTTTGTTGGTTTTTTTATCAATTTGTAGTATCAAAAACAAGATTATGTTACTAAATATTCGCACTTTTTCTTAATACGCACGACATTCTTCTACCTTTGTTCATTATTCTTATACAAATACAAAAGTGTACAAAAGTTATGCATAAAATGAAGGTTATGCTTATAAAAATAAACTTATTTCTTGACTCACAAATGATTACACCATCAACTTGTTTCATGTAGTGTAAATCAAAATCATGTTCCATTTTAAGAAATTTATATTTAAGCTAAATTGTATATTTCTTCACCATTTTCTGTCCCTATTTAGTAATTTTCATAGAGAGGGAGAGAGAGAGATTATGCCGTAATTTTGATGATTATTATGACGTGCAGAGTTTTTATACAGTTTTGAATTACTCAACTTAATTTTAACAATTCAAGTAATGTTTTTTGTAAAAGGTTAACTACAAATTTAACTTTCTTGTTCTTTAATTAGCTGACTTTTTCTAATAAAAGGAGACACACAAAGAAAAACAAATAGATAATTTAGGAGTGCTCGTCACTAAACTCAATTAAATTTATGACCATAGTCTAATCTCTAATCTGTAAATTTAGAGAGACTGGCCACACACACAACTAAAGATACAAAATATTCAGGGAATCAGAAAAATGTAAATGATTTTAAATTACAATAAAACTTTGAGAGATAAAGTAGGGGAAGAAAACAAAAAAGGATTTAAATGAGGTGGCAAGGTCATTAGATTCGTTTTTGTTTTTATAATTACATTTCCAGATTATCCAAATGAATTTCTCTTGTTTTCTTTATGCCTCTGTAGACTTTAATGTTTTTTCAATGTGATTCACAATTTTTCACCTGAAAATCATTTGATCACCTGACACATGAGAACTTGTGAATCACAAGATTTTTTGTGGAGAGGAGCTTAGAGCAAATCTCAATTTAAACAAGGCTATTTAATCAATAATATTCTCATGAGGGGGGTCGTCAAAGTAAACGAGGAATGTTTTGTCCAAGTCTAAGTTTTTATAGAAGTAAACTGGAGAAAAAGTAGAAACTGGATTTCTAAACTAGTTTTAACCACTTGTAAATATTCTTTAACTCTTTCCATTATTTTATTGTGTCATGATAAAATACTCCTTCTTTTATTTTAGCGTAATTACATATCATTATTTTTACAACAGTGCAAACTAAAGTTAAACTGCTTGAGGATAAAAACTTGAACTTTCTAATGATTCTCCAGCCAGTCGACACTAAAATACAATTATTTTTAATTGAAAAAATATTTTCATAGAAGCGCTAGCCGCTAACAATATTTGTTTTTTTTTCAAATTCATATTATTTTTTTCCTCTCGGTCTTTCTCTTAGTCTTTCGTAAATGTAATTTAAATTGTTCATAAACGGATAGTCATAAAGGCACATGAAACAATTTTCTAGGAATTATTATGGTTGAAGGTCAACCTCAGGTGATTGTTTTGTCCAGGTAACTATGATCAAGATGGCTAGAAATGATAGAATTTCATATTTTTCTCATGCAAAATTATTTCTTTATTATGACCCTCTCACGTAAATTGAATTGTGAATAATGTTCAAAAAATGTAATGGAATTTATGCGTATAACATGGCTCATGCTTTCAATGTATAACAGTTCCAGTGATAATTTCAATTAGATTATGATACATATTGCATATTTTATTTTAGATTTAGCTGCAATGACCTTATACGTACAGACAGATAATTAAAACTACGCCAAAAGTATTTCATTTTGTTACAGTCAACTCAATTAACATCAAGTAAATGTGTGTATTTACTAATTGTTAAGATTACAGGTAATTTTTAAATGTAAACAAAAACCGTGTCGTCATCAAATTTTTTTTGTATGGTTAAAAACAATAATTATCGAGTTGATTGCCTTGTGAAAATGTTTTTGAGTCTGGACGGAATATTTGTTCATAGCCAAATTATTTTATGAGATTGAGTGTTCACACTAAAGAGGCTACAAATTTAGTTACAAAAAAATAAATATATTTTTAATTATCATCATATCTCACAGACAGAGAGAGAGAGGGAAAGGGGTTCTTTTTTTGGCTCAAAGATAATAACAATTTTTACATAATTTACAAGACTGTCGCTGTCTTTTAAAAAAACACACATAACCAAAGTTCTGGTATTTATGACATTCTCATATTTTACACGTCGCCATTCTTTTGTATTAAAGAAATTTAGAGACAAGAAAAAAGGTAGGGCGTAAAATTATTTTTGACCATTTTGTGACTAAAATTATGTCGCCAATAATTTAAATTAGTACAGCCATTTAATTTACTATGGAGGTATTCATAATTTTGTGTAATATTTTACATTTTAGGATACACAAAATGGTAATTAATTTCACATTTTCAGGATATTATCAGTATACATAAATTCAATTTGAATTATGATTACTAACAATCCCATGCCGCTTTCCCATAAAAATGTTGATTTAGCCACTCATGATTAGATTTAGTATTCTATCAGCAATGACATATGATAGGTAGGCAAATTATTGCGAATTTTTCTTACGAATATTCGTCGACGTAAGAGATCACACGCCGTACACAAAAAAAAATGGCGAGACACACCTCCCAGACAAGTGGAATCTCTTGAATTTAAACTTGTAGAGATATATTTAACTTTACATTAATTATTTAAATCTTGGTCAACTTTGACTGCGTTTCAGAGCCAGAGCTTCGTCCTACTGCCTAATTTTTTTTAACTAGTAGACGCGCTACTAATTATGCAAATCTTTAACTTGTCTAATCTTTTTTTTTCATTTGGCAGTGTCTGTCGTTGAGAGTAAAAATTTTAAAAAGAAAGAACGTTTCGACACTCCATTCTATTTTTTAACTTGTGTCAAATCTTAAATTAAATTCTAGTCATCAACTCGTTCAATTTAATTTTTTTTTGGAAGAAGATGAATTAATTTATTTTCCCAATTTTATGCTTGGGCTTGTTTAACTATATAAGTTTTGTGTTTGTGTGCAGAAAATTAAAAAAATTAAATGTTTGTGTCAAAAATTATTATGTAATGACAGGTTACAATTTATGGGGGACTTCCCTTCATCCGTTTAAAAAAATTTAAGGGTGGATAATAAGTTTGGACTTTGTTAGGGCCAAGGCTAATTTGTTGAGAGAGAATCCTCATCCTCAGATTGCTCAGTTAATGTGGATTGTTGGACACTCCTTTCTTTACACATGTTTAAATATTAAAAAAAGCGACAGTTTTTTAAGGGGATTATGGTAAAAGAGTCTCTTTGAGAGTTTTACTGTCTTGATGTCAAGTGACACACACCTTGAAAGATTTTTTTGAGTCACCGTGACCACAAATGATTCCCTTTTTTGAGCCACTCTTTAACCAATTAGAGTGTGTAATGATGTAATTTTTTACCATGTGTCATTTTCTACACACTCATGTACAACAGAAGGTTAATTGGATAATTAACTATCAAGTTACTTTCATCTTTCTTTTTGTCATCAATTTTTTTTCTCTCAAAGTTAATTTATTATATAATCAACCCGCTTTAATCCAAGATCATGATCATCAGACATTTTACAGTAAATTTTCGTTTACAATTTTCAGGACATTCCTCTTTACAAAAAATATTTCCTCAAATTGTTTGAAGACTTTATTGACGTCATGTCAATTTAAATTAATGTTGGCAAACTTTAAGCCGAAGATAACGTCATTTAAATTATGACAACATTGTGAAAAATTTATTTTAATCAACGTCATATTAAAAAATTTGTATTAGTAGGACGTCAAAACGTTTATTACTTAATTGTTAAATAAATTATTGTGAATTAAATATTTATTTAGTTTTACAGTCATTAAATGATAAATTTAGTCTTAAAATACTGAGGGCTTCCCCTTGTCTATGAAAAAAGGATAAAATTCTCACAAGTGGTCAATGCGTAGAATGACTATTAGAGACTTTATATGTGTAATGAGGATAAATTGAAAATTAAATAGACAATAATTTGCATACTCAATTCCAAGAAATGCTACCACCCACCAATGACGTCACAGTAGCTCAAGTAGTATCTACTTGAGATTATTTTGCGGGGGAGACTTTTATGAATGAAAATATTCTTCCAGTTGTTTGTTCAGTGTTTGCACCAATTGATTGGAGTAACCAGTACTCATGAATCGTCAGTAGGACAGCTGGAAATTTTTATTGGGAATTTTATTCTCATAACTCATTTCCATGTAAGAAACTTTTTCTAGGTAATCTGTATGTACACCATTAGAATTTAATTAGCCAAAACTCGAATTATTTCCATGTTATGTACACTGTCTATCATTGATCATTACAAGTCAGTGACTTGTTTTTATTTTAAAAAAATATTATATAAATTTCACTAGTCCTGTTACATAGACACGAAACAAGGGGGAGGGTGATTCTTATTGAAAGTAGGAAAAGAAGAATAAAAAATTGTGACGTAAAAAAAATGAGCTCAGGTAGGCAAAGATCAAGAGACTTTTTTGTCTATGGATTATGGAATCATATTTTTTGTACACAAAATCATGGGTAATCATCCCAATGTTGCCAATGGCCATTTTAAATTTAAAAAAACAATACCGAGTATTTCAACGATAAAGTCTCTCTCTCTCTCGTCAACGGTTCATTTTCATTACCTGTAAAATGGGAAGATTTTACTGTCATTTTTTATACACTGATGATAGTGTTAAACATAACACTTGTATAACTGTACAATTTTTTTTATTTTTAAAAAATAATAAATATGGGAATTGTTGAGTGTAAAATTTTCTCAGGATTTTAACGGATCATTCAAACTGAAACGACCCTAGTCTATTTATTTTTGAGGAAAACTTGTTTTCCTATTACTAATTATGTAATTAAATCGTTTCATAAAATATAAAAATACACTCAATTAAAGTGAAATTTGTTTTTTTTGAGCTGAACATTTTTTAGCATATCAATTTGTACATTTTACATATTTCATGTGAAAATAATTTTTTAATAGGGAAAATACAATAATAAAGTGTAGACTTGGAGTAGACAGTTGAAAATAATTTGTAGTGCAATTATAACAAATTACTTCTATTGTTTATGTCCTTGTACAATATTTACAGTAGAAGAGTCAGACAGTTTTTATGTATAAAAAATGTATCTGCATTTTGTTATAAACATGAGAGTAATCTTGACTTGATTCTTTTCTCCATTTTTAATTCTTTGACTGAGTTGTAAGCTTGCTAATATTTTAAGAGACATTTTGAATTATTTCTTGAAAAAATTAGATGGATTGTTAAAAAAGAATTTATTATTTTGTCTAAAGAAACGAGTTGAAATTTTTTTTGCATATTGAGTACTATTGGGGGATTAAAAGGTGAGGTAGGGACTGTTTAGTATTCTTTGAATGATGAGTGAAACTTGACCGTTAGTTTTTGAGAGAAGATGCAAAGATGCTTGAATCTCAACTCACTTTTCCAGTTTCCTTTTCAATTTATTCCTAATACGGTATACATGTGTAAACTTTTTGGTTAAATCTTTTTCTATAGTATGTAAATTATCAGTAGTCAATTTTATACATATATCCGGCTCCGGCTTGTATGCACCTTCATCTTCATCTCGTTTTTTAATTTTTTTATGGGGTGGTTTTGGTTTTATAAAAGTTCAAGGCGAAGGAGGATTTCAATTTTTTAAAAAAAAAAAAAATTTAATTGTGTACTTTTATTGTAAATGTAGTTAAATATTTTATCAGTGTACAGAGTGACAGACTTGTACCACATTTCTTTGGTTTCTTTGACTCTTTTGATTCTCGTATGCTAATGAAGCCAACCACAGGTGGATTGAGACTGACCGTCACCACATCATGATCAAATTAATTTGGTGACTCAACTTTACATAATCTTTGCATGTGATTCACCTTTTTTCCCTTTTCTGCTTTTGTAATCTGGTATTACTCGAATTTAGTTGTCAACAAAATGTTGTCTTTGACATGCATCAAAATTGACCTTGGCCCTTAGTTTTTCCTTTTTCTTTTATGTAAGTAAATAGCAATTAATGAATATTTTATTTAATTTGTGTGAAATAATATTTAGTCATTTTTATCAAGTCCAACTGGATCCTTGTGTTGATTAAATGTAAATATGACTGTATATATTTTACATGAAACTGAAATTTGTGCAAATTAAGTTAATGATAATTTCCTCAAATGTTTTGAGTCATTTGATAAACTTTATTGACATTGACATAATTAAATAGTGACGCATTGTAAATTCTTAGTCATAATATTTTTAGATAATTTACATAAAATCATAAAATTCCATTAGCATACAATGTAAGTCAAATTATTCACCAAAAATAAAATTGAGAACCAATTTTTTTGAGTCACCTTGACTAAATTTACAAAGAAAGAAAGAATAAAAAAAATGACTTTGTGGTTGGAAGTTCCATGTAATATTTTTTTTGCAAAAGAATTAATGTCAATATTCGTAAAAAAATAAAAGTTGTATTTATGAGGATGAGAGAATATTTAAGGATTTAAAATAATAGTCCAAAAATATCTACGCATATAAATGGGGCCATAATTATAGTCAAAGGAAGGAAATTAAATGATTTTTGTATTTTTTGGGTATGGTCAGTATTTCCTCGTTCAGTTTTCAGTTGGTAGGAAATAACAGATACTTGTTTTTTTGTTGTTGGTACCTTATTCGTACAGTGGGTTATTAGTATAAATTAAAATAAATGGGGAATATAACATGATGCCAAGATGTCCATCACAGGATTTACGCTTGAGTAATTAAAGAAAAAATAAGCTCTCCAGTCCTTCATCCCTCCAAAATTATCATGGGAATATTTTCAACTCTTAGTTGAATTTTTTTTATATTAGAAAGATTTTATGTAAGAAGTCAAAATTATCTAAGTGATTTAGAGTTTCCTTAAGGAAACTCTAGTTGAACTTAGAAGTGAAGCACGTGGTTTTTTATATTTATTCTTTGGAATGCCTCAATTGTATTTATGACGAGAAAAAAAACTTGTACTTGTGCTTTTTGTCTAGCATAAACTTGAGATAAATTAGACTTAGTGAAAATTATAGCACACAAATCTTTCTTAGAAAAACAAGCCACCAGAATTAATTTGTGTCACAAATAAATAGAGAGATAGCCTGCAACAAAAATATTGTTGGCAAGATTTCATTGTTGGTTCCATTCATATGCTGCGGATTTGCTACAAGGAATTTTCATTCTCTCTATTAAATAATGCGTGTAATTCCAGATTAAAAAAGGAAACTTTTTTTCCCACTTTTTCTCCTTTTCAATCCTCTATAATAATTATTAAAGATTATTAAACTTTTAAGTTATCTTCTTCCCCTTGAACATTTTCTGAAACGTAATTTAACTATTATATGTATAGTTCATAGACAAAATTTTTTTTTTCGTTCATTAAATTTCATGAGCTTTAGTTTTTTGGACCTGCTCAACTTACGAGTGGCTAAAATCTCAAGCATGGATACTTTTTAGTTTACAGACACAAAAAATGTTGGATTGTTTGGGAAGTAGGTTAAGTTTTATAATGATGAGTGTATAAAAATGTGAGTAGGGTGAGGAGGATGTGATAGTCATCTGTTGTTCCTCACTTAAAATCAAGTCAAATTAAATGAGTGAAGGATAGTTAAAGGTAAAAAAATAAGCTATGCGCTTGCATGTGTTATGTATGGTATTACAACATAATTGAAAAAGGTTTGTTTTTCAAAAATCACAAGTGAATGAAAAAGATTTGTGTCCTCCATGAAAAAAGACCCGTCTCCAATGTCAATAATAAGGACAGTGAGTTTTTAGTATTGATGATTAATAATTAGTGCACTAATTAACCATGTTATTGGACTTTGGTTTAATAATTCTTGAGGAGAGATGACTAACTAAATTAAAATATTAGTCATGTGGCTAAATATTTTGCATTCTGTACCATTCATAAAAGATTTTTATTACGAAGGACTTGTACATTGAGTCTAAAAATAAAGTTAATTTTCAATTTTTTGTTAATTCTTATATAATCCAGACTTGAGCGAGTGCATCAATTAAAATGTGCATCAAATAATAATAATAAACTGTACGAGTAAAGTACTAATATGCCACTAAATCTTTGTAACTCGATATCATGCATCGTCAACCAGAACTCGTTTCGTCTTTGGGTGACTTTGATCAACTTTGAAAACTTTTACGATCGTAAAAGATGATTCTTCTTTTGTGGATAATTAGACTAATAATTTTTTGAAGCCAAAGTGGGTAGGAAGAACACCATCTCGTATATTTGTATTTTATTTTAAAATAATTATATGGTGAAGCCTACTATCCCTATGATTGATAATTAGACTGAATGAATTCTTCCTCAATTGAAACTACGTTTCTTAATTTTAATTAACAATTTTTTAACCCTCCTGTCAATCATTTATACGCAATTATGACTTTTTGCACTAATTTATTGAGTTAATGTTGTAATTACACGTTGATTATATTTCATATTTACCTTGCGTGCTAACCATCGTAAAAATTAAACGTTGAAAAAAATTCTCAAAATTGTACATTATCCCTCTGATTAAACTTGACAAGATCATCTTTTTCTCCCTTCTGTCACAAAATACATTTTTTAATCTGACTTTTTTAGATAATATTCTTGACCGTGACATTTAAGACGCAATTTTCTGGCTAAAATCTTCTTTTTTTAGTCATGAGGAAGAGGAAATTGAAATATGTCAATGTCAATTTGTTGATTTGTTCCATTTTATTTGTGAATCTTATGAAACAATTAAATTAAAAAATTATTATAAAAAACAATGTTAAATTATTTAACATTGATTAAGTATCCCAAAAACTATGAAATTGCGTGTAAACTTTTACTTTTTCTCTTTCTTTTTTGTTGTCTAAATATAAAAAGTATTACCATTTAGAGTCTCACAACAACACAAAAAGTTTTGGAAGGTTATGGAGTTTTAATCTTTAATCTTAATTGTTGTAAATAATATTGTTCAATTTTTTAAAATAAAAAAAAATCATGTCCAGAGAACAGGAAATAATTTTCCACTTTTTGTTTTTCAATTTTTGGGTGTAAAAAGTTGAGAAATAATTACAGTAGTCGTATTACAAGCTGTTTAATATATTTTATTCATTTTTTGAGATGATTTTAAAAAAAATAACGACAAATGCCATTACTTACTAGTAATTGTCAGTGAACTTTTTTTTTTTACTAATTAGCGACATTTTAAAATTAATTGTGCATTTCCGTGTACAGAATTTTAAGTTTTTTGGAGAGAGTGCATATTGGATGAAATATTAATGGCTAATGGCGCATTTCAATAATATTTTCATAAAAAGATAGTAATAAATAAGGTTACACAACTTTTGAGTTTGTTAACTTTAAAAAATTAATTTTAAAATAGTCAACCCTACAGTAATCATTGTAATGTTCCTTTGTTTATAAAATGGAGGAAGTGTTGGGGTTAACAGAATTTTGGGGCTATTGTACCGATTAAAATTGTGACTGGTAATGTCTGGGAGAGTCATTGTGAAGGACTTTTGACTTTTGGATTGAGATTTTGAACCGAATCTTGCACACACAAAGTCATGAGGAATTGTATTTATTTAATTTTTTTACGTCAACACAATTATGTCGATTCTCATTTCATGGTCTGTTGGGTCAAAACTTTTAGTTAATGTGAACTACTCATTTGAACTTCAAATTAGTACATTGTGGATACTCTCTCTGGCTCATAAAATTCACAAAAGGAAGAAGATCAAAAAATCATTCGAAGGTCAAAAACAGTAGCCTGGTTTTTAGTACAAAATATTATGACCAATTATTGCTATCAATTTAAATCAGTTTAATTTTAATGTAATGATTCAAATAAAATTCTGTATTTCAAGTTGAAATTGTTAATTTTTTATCATGTCTGAGATCCGAAATTTAAATTTTCCTTTATCCTCAATTTGGTGTACAAGAATTGTAAAATTGCCAAATATTTGTACTTATTTTATGACTTTATTTGGAATACATGTCAGTGAGTCCAGGATGGAAAGACTGGGCAATGTTTCCAATAATTAAGGAACGAGAGACACTGCTCAATTTTCCCATTCCCAACTGTCAAATTATGTGCTGGACACATTACTCAACTAAAATACTTATTTGAGGAAAGTTAATTCAATTCTGCCCCAAAAATTGTGATTATTATATTAAGTTATGACGATTGCATCAGACACGAATGAGAAATCTACACAATCATACTTTCAGGTTGTTTGCCTATTTAATTTAAAAATATCTTCAACTCTCCTCTGTACACAGTAATAACTTATAACCCGAAAGTGTTCTAAGAGAAAAATTCTGAATTTTCAAGCAATTTTAAATCTCTGAAATATCTAGTTTTGAAATGCTGAATCTGTCCTGGAATTTTATGACCATGAGAAAGAATAAGGATCTCCATTAAATATGCAAAAGGAAATAGGGAAAAGAGAATTCTAAAATACAAAAATAACTATAATTACGTCATGACTCATGAGATACTAAGAACTTAAGCACCAATGAAAAAGTTGACAGTAAACGTTCAAATCACATTTCACAAAGGTGAATTAGTTGACATGACATATCAAACATGTAAATGATGACGCCATTGACTTGGGCTTATCATTGAAGACGTAATAAACTAGTTTTTAATTAAAGCAGAAAACTACGTTAATGCACAATGCATCTTCAATTTTTATTGTGCCGAGAGAAAGAGAGAATGGAATTTAATATAATTTAAATATTCATCCCACAAATACAAAATAAGTATATCCGTATTATTTTAAATGTATAAAATCATTTATCGTCATCAAACTTGTTTTTTAAAGTCAAGCCAGGGATTATGAATACAAAATGAAATCCGGATCAACTTTTCAAACAAAGTGGATATGCAGTCAATTAAATGGGATGTAGATTACGTATTTAAAATCCTAAAAAACTGTTTTGTTTGGTCGGACAAATTACTATGATCATACAGGCCAACATTTTAAACTCGTTTTCATTTATACATTATTTTTTATGTTCATAAATACGGCGTTGAAAGAAAAATTTAGACTCAATAAGTAATCTCAAATACAAATAGGTAACACAAAAAATTCTCCATTGGACAGATACATTTTGACCTTGAACTTTAATTTTATACATTAAAATCATGAATTCATTAGCAGATGAAATAACCTACCTCAATACAAAAATTTTGTCGGGCGACTCTAGTTTTTTTTTATCAAAACAATAATAAATTGTAATTTCATGAAAGGTGTTTGATCCAAAAAAACTGATCAAAACATGTATTTTTTTATTAGCTAACCACATTGAGAGTAGAGAAGATTGTATATGGAAAAATACTGGATTGCTGGACAAAAAAACGGTTTTCAACAATTTCATGTAAACAAAATTGTTGTTGTTTTGTTGTGAATTTGATTTTTTAATTGTACTACATTTTTTTCAAGTTATAAAAGAATAAATTACGAGTTTATTAGCAACTTGTTTACATTTCAATAGCTTTGAAACTTTTTAATTCAATTGAGTCTGGAAATATAATTCAAAGTTTATAATGGACTGTCACATTACAAGTTTCCAGTTTTAATGTTTCTCCCTGTACGACTACCTCTAATTTTTTTCTAGTACAAGAGTGCTTGGAGATAAATATGTAAATAGAATTGATAGAGGTTTGATAATTTAATCGTATATAAAGCTAACTCAAGTTTCTCCCTCAGTTTGCCTAACTGAGTTGTATGAGGTGTTAGCCCCAAATCTCAAAGATGATCAGGATCTCTCTGCAACTACAGTACATGTTACATGATAATTAATTCATACATTTAAAATCGATAATATTAAAGTTCAAGGTCCAAGTGTAAACTTTTTCCTTGTCCAACGGAGAAGATTTTGTGTATTTTTTCTTGAGATTGTCCAGAGTATAGAATTTTAGTTAATTAAGCTATTAAATCATTTAATATGTACACCTCTTTCCATTCTTCCGATTTTTCCAGTTTTCGTCTCCCTCTTAGAATTTAGAATCAAGACACACCATCATCATGAGACACATGATACTTGAGTATAGTTATTTTCATAAGTGTACTCATCTTATGGCAAAAAAGAAGGATTTGCATATTTTTTTGCACTCTCTCTCTCTCTCTCTCTCTCTATTCATCTGTGGAGGGGAGTCAGGCCCGTAGCGTCAAAATTTTCGAGGTGTCGGTAGACCATGAGGGCCCGGCCTTTTTGGCAGGCCTGGCACTTT
>JAQIVZ010000893.1:0-46339 GCA_034700945.1 Arrhopalites spinosus | reverse complement strand
ACTGAAATCTGATATTTTTTCATAGACGGTTTCTCCCCTGAATTTATTTCACGTGTAATTTTAACGGGCTGGTGTTTCACGACAGGTATACGGATATTAGATGGTACCCTCAGCCTATTACATTAATTTAATGGCGGGGGTGGGGATATTAAGTCGGTTGCCGCAGTTTTTAAGTGGGGATACGGTCGGTTTTTTATGGAGCGCCACATATACATGGGGATGCTGTCGGTTTTTTCATGGAGCGCCACATATACATGGGGATGCGGGGATACGCGGGGATGCGAAATAGTAACTCCCTTACTTATTAAATATTTGGCACAATTTTTTTTCAAGTCAATTTTTATACAGAGAAAGTTTTTTTTCAAAATTCCAAATTAAATTATTTAAAAGTATTATAACTCCCCCTCCCCTTCTCGTCGAGTCAAAATTGCGAATTAAGCCGTGTCAATTAAGTAATTGAATATTTTCAAACATTTAAAATTCTCGCGGCATTTCAGACTTGAGTCAATACTTGCTCGCCACACCATCAGTTGAACAATAATAAATTAATCTCGCAATTAATTTTTTTTGCCCCTGAAAGGATGAAAAGGACGATTAGGAAGGTAGTTAAAATTAAATAATGAATGGGAATTTGTAGGCTAATTGTAGTGGAAAATGTACGCAGAAAATATCCATAGGAATTTTGGAGTGAAAAGATGCGGCAAATGCTTGAGATGAGGAGCCACCAAGACAAGAAATTATCGATCCCCCCCTCCCCCTCCCGAATTCATCCGATCTCCAGATCCAATTTCACAAAAGGTGGAGAGAGAGAGAGAGACTCAAGTGCAAAACCTTTTTCTCTCTTCCCTCCCTTTTGTGTTGAAATATTTTGCAAAATTGCAAATTTTTGCAAAAAAAATAAATATAAATTGCACAAATTAATTTGTACAAAATATTTAAATTGGAAAGTGTACAAAAAAAATTAATAGAAAAAATGTGTACAAAAATTGACAATGGAATTTAAGGCCAGAAAATCAACAAATTATTCCTGTCCCTTAATTGCCATTGCTCAAATTGTAAGTTAGATTTAAAGTTATTATTATAAATAAATGAAAATATATTTAATTGACAATTAAAAAATAAATTTATAGATAGGGAGTGTGGTGGGAATTTTCAAATTAATTGGACCGTTGCTCAACATTCTTCCTGTCGTTCGGAATGTCAATTGGCTTGTCTCAATGGACACCCCCTACGCCCGTCAATTATTCCCTGACCTTGACCCCGAATTATTTAGTGACATTCCTTTACTTCTTTATACGAGTAAATTTTAATTTTTAATTAAATAATTTAAATTTAAATTTTAAATTAATTAAATTGTTTTTAATTTACAGTTATGCTCATCGCTCTCCTAATTTTTATTGTGATTCCGGGCATCGCCATGGGCATCATTCTCATTGTGGGCTCTCACGTGGTGAGTTTGAGGACTTTAAATTTAATTTAGAATTAATTTTAATTGTGAATTAAAGGGACGCCCGGGATATTTGAAAGGATGGCTAGTGTACGCCTTTTTTGGGTTGATATTGTTGGCGTACTACACATTGCAAGTGACAACATGGAAAAATGGGAGTGCCTTGGGAGTCCTTGTAGTGGCCATGATTTGTGTTCATCTTCGTCAAAAAGAATTGACCCGCCAGTTGACCCTTGCCCTCCCCCCAGTTCATATTTACCCCAACCCAGCCGTCCTCGGCATGGAATGTCATGATGATGTCAATAGTGACTCTGGGGAATATGCCAAATGTGGGGATGGCTATGAATCTACTTGAGCAATTTTAAAAAAATTAAATTTGGCGTCCGCGCCAATTTTTTTAAAAATTGTTTTTTTACCTAAAATTATCAAAAATTGATACGTAAAAAGAAGGTGCTAAAACTAAATACGAAATGATTATTATGCATAATTTTAAAAATTGTGTAGGCGGGAGAGTCTTTAAATTTGTCATGTTTGTACTTTGTCAAAAATTTGTTCAATGTTGAAAATTCACTCAAAATTGTAGATTTAAATGTTTAAAAAAATAAACTAAAAATTTAAATGAGACTCTCATTTAATTTTAAAAAATTAATTCGTTTGTAGACACCGTTAAAAAAAGAGAAAAAAATTGAGATTAAAAATAAAATCATCTTCTAAAAAAATGACTCACAAAAGTTAGCACATACATAATATGATTAATTTAAATTGACATTTAAAAGTTTGTCAAAAGTCAAATAAAATTAATTTAAGTAAATTTTATTAATTTGATCAATCAAGGAAAACTGGGATTGGATTTTCAAGAAACATGTTTGAAAAAAACGCCCAAAAATAAATTTAAAAAAAGAGGGGCAAATTAAAAAAAAGAATAAAATAATTTCCACATTTAAACTACACGTCACGTTCATTGTTCAATGACAAATTAAATAGACTAAAAAAATTCTTTAATTAAATTAAATGACTTTTCCTATACAGTTAGTAAGAGTGACGTTGGAGCTAATAGTATTATAATGCTAAAAACGCCTTGAAATTTTTAGCGCCGAATTTAAACTAGAACGAAACTTTTAAATATGTCAATAAAACGTAAATAAAGTGCCCCGTACCCACCAGCCCAACGATGAAAATAAAATGACCTTTTGACCTTCTGTCATAAAAGAGAGCCCAATTAAGGGAGCACAAGGCTCAATTTATTGTTAAATAATCCAATAATTAAATTTTAAAAATTATAATGAAGATCATGGAGAATAAATTGTGGAGAAATTCTACTCTTCAGCAGCTGCTTCTTGGACAGCTTCCTGGACTTTGTCTTGAGCTTGAAGATAATTTTGGTAAGCTTCTTGCGCCGTCTCTTGTGCTTGAATTTGTGCGGCTTCAGCTTGTTGAACGGCTTCAGCAGCAGACGCCTTGGATCGGTTCTTTTGTGGCCAATCCTTTGTGTAGCGACGATTCTGCTTTGTCAGGCTGGGGCGGGGCTTGTCCTTTGTGCGGCCGGGGCGATCTTCCTTTGTGTACTGGGGTTCTTCAGAGGAATCGCTGCTACGCTTTTTAGCTTGTCTATTTCTATTGGCTGATCCCACTGC
Organism: Arrhopalites spinosus; assembly: GCA_034700945.1. Taxonomy (NCBI): domain Eukaryota; kingdom Metazoa; phylum Arthropoda; class Collembola; order Symphypleona; family Arrhopalitidae; genus Arrhopalites; species Arrhopalites spinosus. Next base: position 43,258 of record JAQIVZ010000893.1, on the reverse strand, counting down.
CCCCTTGCGGTGATGGCGGCGACTTGGGCGGCCTACGCGGCTGTCATCGGAATCGTCGTCTCGGGACCTGGATCGATGCCTGGCGTCAGCGATGGCCTGAGTAAAAAAAAATTAAAAATTAAAATTTAACTGTCAACTAAAATTTTAATTGTTGCTGTAGTGACGTACAATAACTGCCATGGCGACGAGGAGGATGAGGTACAGTTTCATTTTGATTGGCTCAAAATTTATTTGGAGACGTCCGAGTTGGTTGAGAGTCAAGTGATTTGTGTGGACATTTTAACGGGGCATGAGAGGCATTTAATGTGGAAAGTTTTTTAATTGTAAGAACAATTAAAAAAAATTAATTGTCATTAGCTAGAACCGGAGGTAATTATAAGAAATTAATGGGCTTTTTTTTTGTTGGAGGCGTCATTACTTACTAATTAAATTGAAAGTTGTAGAAAATTATTTTACTCATGTTTTTATTGATTAATTTTAAACATGTAAATGAGGTCAAAGGTCATTTTTTTGGTGACTTTTGATAAATCTTGACCAATTTATCTTGTTATTTTAATTTATTGACGCTTTTTGAATGAACGATTTGAAATTAGCGGCAAATTTATTCAAATTGATTTTAGCCGCCGCCACTCCTCCAACTATTTTCGGACTCTTCAGCCGCCGCCGGCAGAAATTAATCGGCTTCAGAGTCTAACCAGTATGATAACATTTGACCTTGTTCCATGACCTCATTTCAAATTGACATGACCTGAACTAGCTTTGTACATTTTTAGTTGGATAGGAAGGGGAACAACTGTTCTGTATTTATTGGTGGGTGGAGCAGTTTCATATGACATTATTCGTTAAATCTAATTATTTGACCTTTCTGGTCATTTTGATATCATTTCAAGGTCAAAGTGACATGTTTTTGACTTCTATTCTCCACTTGACCTCAATGATCATAGCATTGTTGGGTCAATTTATTTGATCCAAAATGACAGAATTAAAAAAATTTTTTCATTCAAAAATAAAGCCGCCAAATTAATTTTAAATTACGAGCCATATACAAAAGAAATCGATAGTCATTTTTTTGAACACAAAAAATTAAAAAATGAAACACCCTGAACTGGGATTCGAACCCTTCACTTTCCCAACAAAAATTACTTTGAAACGTAGTCTAAATGAGAACCAAAATGTAAGGGACGAGCTGGTAATTATCAGCCAAGGGTAAAAACCAGCCACTTTTAAATGTTTAATAACAATTAATCTACAAAATGTACAACATTATGAAGCCTTACATAGTTGTAGGGCAGCACATAGTACACATGTTTTTGATATTACCATGTCGAAAATAATTTTCTAACATATTTTAAAAATTAATTTACAAATAGCTGTGTTTTACAGTGAAAAAGATAGAGAATTGGGTTTTTTCTGGCTCGGGATAAGTCAATTTGCAAAACTTTGGCAAAATGCAGAATATTATTAGATACAGGATTGTAATCCCCATTTAATTTCAATCTGGAAACATGGTCTGCATATCAAAAAAGTTGATCTGTAACCTCAGCAATGATCAGTTTTCAAAAGCTGTCGTTATGAGACCTATGTCTGGTAAATTTCAGCCATCACCTTCGGGTGAATTCCAACCAGCTCCCTCCCCATCAAAAAAACTTTTGTAGTTTAGCTTTCCTTGGTTTTTTTTGCGACTCCATTATTCCCAAATTTTTCTTTCCTTTTTTCTTTTCTACAATTTGTATTTCTGAACTTTTCGACTCTGAAGGTAGTCTCCAAAACATTGACAAACAAGTAAGATTGATCACAAAATATTTATTATTATTTTTCATATGATTTCTTTGAAAATGTTCAATTAAATAGATATTCATTTTGAGCACATTTCGTAGAAATAAAATATTGAATTTGGTTTGCTTATTCATCACATGCGTAATAGATTTTGCATTTTTTATTTTCAACAGTGCTTTCAAAGTACACGAAAAAAAAGCAAATGGATATGAATGCCCTTCAAACTGCAATTAATAAGGTTCGTGATAAAGAATGGACAATTCGAGAGGCTCAAAGGGAGACTGGAATTGATCGAGGAACAATTCAAAAATATTTAAATGGAATTCCAACTCATCAAATTTCACAAGGCCAACGCCAAACAATTTTCACAACGGAACAAGAACATGAATTAGCTACTTATTGCATTAGTATGAGTGAAAAGTAGGTCACATTTTTCAAAGTTATGAGACACTTTTGTTGTAATTCTTAATGATGACAATGTATGTGCCATGAATTAGCATTAAATGTATCTTTATTAAATGATATTATTTTGTCTTTGGGTAAACAGGTTTATGGTTTGACAAGAGAATCTTTATTGAAGTTGGCATTTGAATTAGCCGAGAAAAATAATTTATCACACCGATTTAATCGTCAATCAAAACAGGCTGGAACAAATTGGATTGATGGTTTTTTGAAACGAAATCCTCAATTATCGCTTCGTACACCCGAACAAACCAGCCTTGCAAGAGCAAAGAGTTTCAATAAACAAAATGCAAGTTTGTTTTTTGACAATTTGGACAAGATTCTACGTGATACTAATATTAAGGGTCCCAGAATATTCAACATGGACAAATGTGCATTTACAATCGTTCATGTAAGTTTAAAAAATTATTCAAATGCATTTAATGTATAATATTGTTAGTTTAATTCTAGTTTAGAACTTTTAATAATGTTAGTTCAATATTAATTAACTATGAATATATATTTCTTGTTGTTTGAAATAATTTTATTTTACTTTGCTAATAGAACAAAGAACGTAAAGTTTTGGCCAAAGTGGGAACCAAACAAGTTGGGAAAATGACATCTCAAGAGCGTGGAGCTCTTGTGACCGTTATCTGCTGCTTCAGTATCTCCCAATTCGTACTTCCAATGTTTGTGTTTCTCATAAAACTTATTTACAGACATTTGTTGGAAGCTGATCCAACTGGAGGTGTCCAAACCTTTTCGGATTCCGGGTGGTCAAATGAGACAATTTTTTTGAAATGGCTGGAACATTTTTTTGTGACTACGAAGCCCACCATGAATGACCCTGTTTTATTGATTATGGACAACCATGGATCTCATATCTCCTTCAAGGCCGTTGAATATTGCGATAATAATTTTATTCCACTTTTTACTCTCCCTCCTCATTGTTCTCACAAATTGCAATGTTGTGACGTTGGACGATTTGGGCCGCTGAAAAATAGATATACCAAAGAGACGAGTCAATGGATGAACAATAATCCAACCAAAAAATTGTCCCCTTGCCATATTCCGGCTCTTATCAAAGAGCCGTACAACAGCGTGGCGAGTATTCGAATAGCCACAAATACTTTCCGTAAATGTGACATATGGTCTACAGAGAAATCACCTCAGGGCCCTGACAGAAATGTATTTTCGGACGTGGATTTTGTACCCTCTGAAAGATTTCCTGATGAAATTCCAGCAGAGATTTCTCTACAACATGCCATTGAAGTGATTGATGCGGTAGCGAGAGGGTTACTTGAAATTGAAGGTGATCTCAACATACCAGTTGAAATTCCACCGTGAGTTGATCCTTCGTCATCTTTGGCTACAATTATTCCTGTTGAACAAATTTCCAATACTGGCCTTACAAATGAATGTACATTTTCATTGAATTGGGAAGACGAATATGATCCTGAATATTTAGCCCAGTTCTCAGTAATCACTACAGCTACCCCAGAAGGTTCAACTGACCAATATTTGTTGGACCAAGAGTATAAGCAAATTGAAAATTTTATGCTGCTCAGTGATGAGAACATTTTTTGACCGTCGAATTGCAAGAAGTAGCGCCAGAAATGACACGGGACTTGGGTACGGCCAGTCATTTTAGCTCAAATAATTTTGAGGAGGCTATGAGTCAATATGATGACGACAATGATGAGTCGTCACCCGTCATTCAATGCCAACAAATTTCCATTGACCAGGAAGCAATTACAACTCCACCACCAGCTCGCTTTAAATTAAAAGAATTTTTGGTTCGTATAAATCAATTTTATTTCATAGCATGATTGCTCTACACTTTAATTTAGTTTAAATGCAAGTAATAAATAAACCATTGCGTAGAACAAATAATTTAATATTTCTATTAATTTCTAGGTGACTCCAAATGACCTTGACGCACTAAAGCCAATTACACGGGAGCCGCAATAAAGAAAGAGAACACCACAATCATCCATGATTTTGACGTCACCGGAAGTGCGTGAGGAGCTTCGAGTGAAGCAAGAAAAGAAATTAAAGATTCAGAGGAATGCCAACAACGTCAAAGCATCACGAAAAGTCGCAAAGAAAACCAAATGATAGACTCGATATATTTATAGTGCCTCAATATTTTTAGAAATAATTTTTTAATGATAGTCAATCTTAATAATAGTAATTCTGACATTGAATTGTATTCAAATCTGAGTCGTTAAATTCATCTACAATTGAATTATCAAAAGGATCAATTTCACAATTTTGTAACTCGAGATTTATAATCTACAACACAAAAAGTAAAATATAGCATTATTAAATATTTTTGTAATTTGTAATTCTCATATTTATTCTCCTTGATTATTTGAATAAATATTCATGACAATTTTCATTCGAATGAATAAAACTTGAAGCCAGAATTTTTTTCAGAGTTTTAGATACAAACGTGAAGCAACAATTTTAATTATTTTGATGCATGCAGATCCTTTCATTTACTAAAAATACCGTCAAGCATTTACAAAATAATCTGAAATTTTATTGATGATAGCAAACATTTATTTTGTACGTAGGGACGTAGCCCTGCCGTTTGATTTCTACAACATGTACATAATGGCTGAAATTCACCCGCCTGGGTGGTGATTTTTACCCGACATAGGGATTTTTTCCATGTTAGCTAAAATTAAAGTTTCCATTTAACTATGAACTTTTGACCCGTAGTGTCAGCGTACAGAATGACCACAAATTCAACACGGTTTTAACAATGTGTCAGACTTTCAACAAAAGCTTGTTTGCTGTCTGATAGAGGTCAAAATCTGACTGGCTGATAATTACCCGCTCGTCCCTTAGTGCATGCAAAATAGAGACGGTAACTTGTTTTTTTCATTTTTTTATCATTCACAAGCGAAGAGTAATGAAATGAAGATAACGACACTTACAGCAAAGGAATCGCATGAGCACGATCCCGCACATACATGAAGACATGTGTACGTCTGCATAGTCAAAAAAAAAATTCAAAAAAGGAATCAAAACAAAAAAGTAAATAATTATGATCATTATTAAAGCCACAAAATAAATTCCTTTTTAAATTTCTATTCCTTAATAGGACTCAATTAAATATGAATTCTCATTTTATAGTTTAATTAATGTGGCGCAAAAAAATAGTATTGACTACAAATTGATTCATTATTTGTACACCCACCTCCACTCGTTTCCAGTCCTTTAATGAGCCGCATGAAATACAATCATATCAAATTTATATCAACATTAATTAATGTACGTATGTACGTAATTAAAATAGTACCAGCAAGAACAGATCAGTAGCAAAATTTTAATGATTCTATAATCATCATTCTGTACATACTAATTTTCAATTATATTTTTCTCATGTTTGTAAATTTTCCAAGAAAATTTTTCCTTCACAAAAATTTCCAAACTCCCAATTCGTAATTTTGAAGAGACATATTTACATCAATTATCAATTAAATTTTCCTCTTCAAGAGATGCATACTTGAAACATAAGTAAACAACATGAAAATGACAAAAAAACTGAGAAGACAACCCCACAAGAATATAAACAAGTCGTAGAATTAAAAATTTAATGGGATTGAGCTAATCTCCCTTTCTCTCTCTCTTAGACGATAATTTATCTTCCATTGAAATGTCTTTTATTAGTGAATGAAAAATCTATGGAGCCTAAAACCCAGTCTCTCTTCTCTCTCTCTCTCCAATTTTTTTTAAAATTCCAACATGACACACACATTTATATAAACATATTATTTTCCATACTTTATAAAATTGAGAATACAAGCTTCCCATTCTCAATGCAAATCCTCACATGCAAAAAAATCCCTTCGTGTGTACTTATGTATGTGACTCATGAATTATGAGATTATGATCAAAATCAAACTGGGCGTACAAAATCAAACATTTACATTACAATGGATAGATTTTTAATGTGACAGGACCGAAACACATGTACGACAGTCACAAGATCAAACTTTTTATCTCCCTCCCATCAAAAACATCTTTGAACTTCTTCCTTTCCCTATAAGATAACAAAATTAATACAACAAAAAAAACATAGTTCTACTCATATCACTAAAGAGAGTTTTACATTACGACTAGTGGCTGTCGCAAAGTTCAAAGTAATCTTTTTTATCCTTCTCTTCCTTGTGACAGATTTATTGAACATGGGAAGAAGAGACTAATTGACTTTTTATTTTGATACATGGCTTGTAATAGTAATTAGTTGTCTCTCAACAAAAAAAAAATTAATAAACTAACGGAGGGGAAGTTTCTTAGAAAAATGATAGAGTTTAATTATATTGCACTGCGCCTAAATAAAATTAAATACAATAAAATACATGAAGACCACAAAAGGTATGAATATAGTCATTACATCATCCAAATAAAAATATTCAAAATATACAAAGTCTACGTCTTCTCTTTTAATACATGCAATTCATGTTGTCTCTGTCGTATTTGTATAACATTTAAAATTTTAAATAATGCTTGACTTGTAAATTAACAGTCGAATAGTTTATCATGATCACATACATACGTACAATATATCTCATCTGTACACCTGTAAAATCTTTAATAGATTAAACAGCCAAATTAATAAAAACTTTACAATGGACTACCACCGTAAATAAAAAATATTTTAATTTCCTACAATTTGAGATCAATTTTATCAATAAATTCCATCAAAAATCCTGAAATTCGGGCAAATTAAAATCCATGTGCTCGCTCTTTTTTTCCTCCTCCTCCTTCAAAGCCAAACAGAGAGAGAGAGAGAGCCGGCATGAAAAACGAATCTCATGCGACTTGACCAACATGTGCCAAAAGATTTTTTGCGTAGGCAGAAGAAGAAGGGTTGCATCCTTGTTTAACATAGTATATAAGGGAAAAAATTTCGCAATCAAGAATTAAGAATCCACAGAGTCAAAAAAAAACAACTGCAAAATTGTCTATTGGAAAGGATGACAGAGGTGATATTTTCCAAGTGCACACTACATTACACACACGCCCCAATCCCCAAATTTGGAGATTGTGCTCTTCATTCTACACCTCCACATATTTTGCAGTTTCGCACAATCATACTTTAGTGCTCTTCATTGCATCATATCACAATCGTAAAAATATCATCATTTCCTTCTTAAGCCAGTCTAACATCGTCTCCTCAACAAAATTATCTTATCCATATTATGATGATTGCCATTGCAATTCTAAACATAGGAACCCAATCCCAAACACATGGACAACTCTCAACCATCCTACACACTTACACACACACACACTAAAAAAATCATACAGTAAAAAAAATAAATGTGCAAATTAAACTGCAAACACCTTTTTTTCTCATCCAGAAACTTGAATGAATAAATATAAACCCTATACTCTCTTTAACTATCAAAAATATTTTTCAAAAAAAAAACTTGTCCTAACAGGAGGACACACCAAAACACAATTACGACTCTTCTTAATAAGGATCACAAACCTATACAAGTCGTGCCTTACAACTTCCAGTAAAAATTGTTCATATTTTTGTACACCCCCCCCCCATCGTTTCTCATTCATTTTAGTCTGACAAATAAAATAAAAATAAATAATAAAATTACTTTATTAAATGGTCACTTTATACATTCATACATATTTATCCTGCCAGAACAGAGAGATTGAGATTACAAAATAAGGAGAAATCCATAAAAGTCTCAAAAAAACTAAATCTCCAGTCCTCATCTGTATATTTATTACTCACAAGTATAAATTGTGTCCTTATTAAATATTTCATGTCACTACTCATCTATACCCCGTTGGTGCATATTCACTCACACAAAAGCAAAAGAAAAAAAAAACTTTCTCGACACATGTCACATGCGAGTAGGAGTTTTTTTGAAGAGGCATTCTACAAGAAATGAAGAAAAAAGAGCATGGATAAGGAAATAAAAATGACTAAAAAATCACACATGTCTATATTAACCATAAACAGGTCTCCTTGGACAAAAACCTACACACTACCGAAAATTTTTATTGTACTCTTTCATCTCTTAAAAATAAAGGTCAACTAAAAGTGAACCACTATTTAATAATGACACTCAAACTATAGCAAGATAAAACCACATGGTTGAAAAGATCAAGTCTCAAAATCAAAGGAATCAACATCAATTATTTTACACTACTTAACATGTGTGACATTGACATGATAAAAATGTAGAAAACACATCAAAATTGAAATCATTCATGTTTTCAACTTAAAACAACATGACATAGTGACAGATGGCCTGTACTGACATGGAGTAGAAATCAGAGTCTCTTTTTTTGTGTAAAAAGAAATAATAATAATAAAATAAACTTGTTGTAACTTTCAAGTACACATTAGGTATGGATGCCAAAAAAACTTCCCCTTTAACAGTTCACAGTCTATTATAACTTTCATCATCATGTTAATTGTGCCCTAATATTGCGCACCCCCTCAACGCCCTAAAATATTTCATTTAAGAATTGATTAATGAAAATTTATTAACTCTGTTTTTTTTTCATTTTAAAAGGTTCTTATTCTTATAAAAACAATTGTTTCACGTGCGTCTTCCTTTTTTTATAATATTATTTAGTCTCATTTCTTTCCTATTCATGGACATGGACATATGATAGAGATCTAAACTTACTGTATAAACTAATGCGTACTGATTTCACACACAAATCTGCATACCTATACACACACATACACACAAAAAAAAGTCTACGCATTTTTGTAGGAAGGATATACAGATAGGGAGAGTGAAACAGACAGAAAAAATTACAGATAGTAGAAACTGCTAAATATTCATATGTCATGAACTCATGTCCATATCTTATGATCAATTTTTAAAGAGAGAGAGAGAGAGAAACAAGGTTGAAATTGGGCTTTGATTCCGTTCACTTACACCTACGAATTACACGTGGAGTCAAAACTGGCCAATTCTTTAGAGTGAGACTGCAGGTTTACTACTAACAAAACAACCTCGTGTGGCACACTAATTTTTTCTTTTGAAACCTCATTTCAAAAAAAAAATATCCTTTTTAATCATTTTTGTCACAGTTTTAACTATTTCATCCAAAATAATTTATTTAGTCAAATGAATCACTTTTACAAGATCATGACCACAACATTAATTTAAATAAAAAAAAATATTCAAAACTCAAACACTAAACAAATATTGGTTTTGATTCAATTATTTTCTTTAAACTAACTAATCTTTTTTTGAATTACAATTACACATGGCTCGGTTATTACTTTTATTACAATTTACATGCCATTGATTTTCATCTGACACAGACAAAAAGGCTCTACTCATTTTTTGAACCTGCTCACCCAACTTGCCCATATTTCATATTCCTTTCATAAAAATGTAATATAATACGGGTGGCACTAATCCATCCTTTGACTTTGTGAACAAGAAGAGAGAAAAATACTCTATCTCTTTAGACATAAAGATGAACCACATCATATATCGTCACGTAATGAGACCCTAAAGTAATAACCAACCTGTAATTTATTTCGTTTTACTTTGTACATTGTACAACAAGTCCTGTCATAAAGAGAAGCTCTTTGTACTTATCGTTAGTTTAATAAAACAGCAACAGCTTTTTAAAGTATTCCATGTAGCTATTGGCGAAAAAAAAACATTTATTTTTTGGGGATAAAGAGTTAGAGACCCTGTCCACTATTACCTTTGCCTTTAATGTATCTTAGTTAAAATATCGGCTCAAAATTGTTGTACAACTAACAAGAGAGTGAACAATGAAGGATATCATAAATTGTGTTTTTTGAATGTAAGCGGAGAAAGCTCTTCGTTTCCTCCTTCTCCTTCTTCCTGACATAATTACACCCTTAAGTTTACTCAATCTGATGTTAATTAATACTGAATCATGGTGGTAGACGTATTGATTTGTACACAAAATCTTTTCTTGTCATCGCCCACACACACACACACACCATCATCATCAACCTCCCTGTACACCATTCACATAATTTATAATTTAAAAGATAGATTAAAAGACAAGTTTTTAACACTTTTTTTAATAAACAGCAGCAAATGTACAACTCTCCTTTTTTTAAAAAAAAAACATGTTGAAAACTAAAGTATAAAATTTTTGCCAATTTAATTTACAAGTTTAACCTTGTAATATTTATTTGAGGAAATTGGAAAAAAAACAAAATATAATACATATCTATCTATTTAATTTTTAATTCCACTAAAAATTTTATAAATTAACTTTCCTTTTCTTTATCCTTCTATAAAGAGGAACATGATAAAAGAAGACGATATTTAAAAAAGGAGATTCAATCCAATGCATTCCATCTCATTCTCAACAACAACAAAAAAAAATTATAATGAGTTATGTTAATGAAATTAATTATAATTACAACAACAGAGCATACGAGTACGTATGAACATAAAAAAAGTGCAAAAAAAGTCTTACATTATTATTACAAAATGTAGTCTCATTTAATAAACTTTAAATCTTTTGTTATTCTTCTTGTGTACTAATTTTGTCTTCCATGACTTGACTTGTCACACATGAAAAATAAATGCCCACCTTTTTTTTCTTCATATTTACAAATTTCCGCTCCAGCAATAGAGAGTAAAAAAAAGTCGACAAGATGATACAAGAGATTTTTTTAACAATGGGATCATAACCATGGAAGAATTACTATTTATGACTGATTGACAACAAGATCATGGAGAAGAGAGAAAAAAATCACATGGACAATTTCACAAGAATCTCTTCTCACATTGTGTGCCTACTACCCACATCGAATATGTCAGTAATCAGTTACTCACTTTCGTCAGTTAACATGAGTCTAACTTAGATTTTCCATCTCATTACATTACATATCATGTACAACTTTTTTTTACACATACAAGATAACTAAAAGGACTTAAACCAATGTGACTTTTTGAGTACTGAAATTTTTTTGTGAAAGAGTCACTCTTCACGATGGTTGGACAAAAACAAGAAGCTCAAGGATTCTACATATCCATGAGATAGCCATTCTTCCATTTCTTTACATACTCATTTGTACTCTTTATAATATTATTGTAGCTTCTTAAGACTTTTCAAGGGATACCACACCTATCTTCTCTATCTTCAAATATCCTTCCTTTACGCCCACACTGTAAAAATCCTAGTGTAGCTCCTACCTATGCTACATATTACATATGTGTATTATGCATTCTACATGTGCTTCATGAACCAACAACCAGCCCAAAAAATCGCCAGACTATTTTCTTCGAAAGCCCTCCTACACACTTAACCAATTCAAATACACACACACACACACACAAGTCTACGAATACACATTTTTACGAATGCTCCTGTTAAATTCCTTCTTCTTCTCTTGTTTCATCCAACCGATGCTTGAGCTTCACTTTTACAAATTTGCAAATGCCAAACAGAATGTGAATCATGTACAACCTTAAGAGGGGGTCAGTCATAATTATCAAATCCAAATTTGTTCATTCACAATGACGATACTTTAATAACAATAACAACAACAACAACAAAAAAATAATTCCGTTTAGTATCTGTACATAATGCATAACTGACTAAAATACACGTACAGTGTACACTGTACAGAAAATCATGAATGATAAAATTAACACTTGATTTGCCAAAAGAAATCTATCCCATTATACCACACTAATATTTGCAAAGCTCATAAATATACCTTTTAAACGGGAGAATGTTGGAATGTCTAACATCATCAATTTCATCCATTCCATCCTCCCCATATGAGGAAAAATAACCATGTGCTTACATATACATAATAGTTCACAATACATACCTGTATAAAATCCTACATTATTATTTTCTTTTAAACCATCATCATCATAGTTAGTTGTTTACACTCCTACCCCCTTCATTCAACACTCATCTTCCTACATAGTAAACAATCAGTTTTGGCACAAGCTGTATTCCATCCTTAGTGTCTCAAGTGTTACAAAAACAGTTTTATCTTCAACTCTCCTTCTTCTTACAATCCTCACAATGCATTCAAACCACTGTACACTAATAAGTGATGAGAGAGAGATGAGCTTGAGAGTGACATGGGGGGAGATGAACCAACCTAAATTTCATGGTCTGTACCTGCACTCTGCACTCATAGGTAAACTCGAAAATCCATGTATTAAAAAACATTACCAAAACAAATACTGTACATTAATGCATAAATATTCCACTTTTTATCTGCACTTAACCCCCACCCTCAAACTACTATTAATAAAACTTTTGTGAGAAAAGAAGAAGAGAGAGAGAGGGGGGGGGAGAGATCAAAATAAAATTTATTGTGCTCTGTTTCTCTCCTTTTAAATTCAATCTTGATTTCTTCCTCATAAAAATTAAATGCACAAACAATACACATGTACATATTAAATTATTAATGTACACGCAACCAACAATGAAATCTCATGTTACGATTAGTTTTTCTTCATCACAAAAAAAACAAATTTCTACAGTCCACTAAATCATACTTGGAGTCAAAACTGTATGATTAAGTCCATGCAAATTTTTTTACCCATAAACTTGCATACATTTCCCCCCTCATGAGATCCTCGCCTTCTCTTATTTAATCACAAATTACAAGAAATTATCTTTTTTTAAAAAAACATTTTAATAAAAAAAAACATACACCACAGGAACGTCCATAAGGCATCAAATTATTTTACCCTGGGGGCTACAGATAAAATAACAGTTTTTACTCGTACAAATAATAATAATAAAAATTACAAAAATCACTAAAAAAATGTATGCACCAATTTGCACTTTTCCATTTAATTTATTCCTTTTCATAATAACAACGTTTGTTCCTTTTCTTCCTCTTGGGAGGGGGAGGAGGGAGAAGGTTGCGACTAACCCATAGTTTTCTTATTAAACTTATTACATATATCCCACCTCTTCTCTATTTTTTTATTCTGATGACCATCACCAATTGCTAACTTTTAATTTTATCCCGTTGGTTATTATACTTTGCATGCATGTCAATCTTAATCATGACGAATATGAAGCCTCTCTCTCTCTCTCCTTCCTTGATTCCTATCTCGTTCTATCTATTCATCTAAGATGGACATTTTTTTAACCTATATCAAATCATTTTTTGTCAGTTTTTCCTAGCAAGAGAATGCTTGTTTCACTAACGGCTTTCATTACTCACTCTGTAATCAGTAATTACACCCACACTATCATAAATTGATCTCATTAGGCTTGTGTTCTCGAAAGAAAAACTTCTCAAGACTCCCTTCTCTAGCCCTAATCCAATATTACATCCATTCCATATTACACAGGTAAAGTATACAGGGTACACATTACACGTACTCATCTAGAAAGAAGCATGTGGATTAAGATTGTAAATTGTAAGTATGCACACACAAAAAGAGTAATATCCAAAATCCAGTAAGCTACGCAACTTGAACTGATACATAACATAAAAAAATTTTTAATTAAATCCATTCTCATAATTAAGAAGAGACGTCCAAAGTTTATTTTTTCTGAGAAACATCAAATGGAAGTTTCTCTGCTCTGTAATTACGGTCTAATTCACTATCTTTACAAGAGAAAAATAATTCTCAATTTAACTCCATCATTTTTTCCAAACCGATGCTCACGATTTATGCAAAAAGTACTTTTTATTTTCACTCACAAGAATTGCAACTAGTTCAACTCACACACCATACACAAATCAAAAGACAAATGTAGTACTTATGTAAATAGTGTATCATAAAAATTAATTATTAAGTTGTCGATTGACTTAATGCATACAACACATTTTTTACTCAAAATTCTTCAATAAAACATTCTCAAATATCAAAGTTTACCTATACAAAATTATTGATTTGAAATCTCATCAATTTATTGATCTTTCATGTTCTATAAACATCTTCATGTAGGCATCCTATGAGATTTTGCTGTTTACAGGTAGAACAATTTTTCAGCTGACTAGACGTTCCCTCAACTATTCTTTTAATTGCATTTTCCAAATCATTTAAAATAATTGATGTAAACAATACAATAAAATATATAAAGACAAAAAGAGGGAGAAAAAAAAGATAATAATGATTACTCTATGAATGAATATCACATTGGCAAGAATCCCAAACTCATTTGCATTCCACAAATTTTATGTTAACTTTAATGTCAAAAAAAATTTGATTTATATTTTCCTCTGTACTTTTCATCACATCAAATTCGTGTGGCAATAAAAAAAATATTTCTTATCCATCCATCTACAAATATTATATTCATTTACCATTTAACTCAAAAAGAAAAATAACAAATAATAATGAAGGTATAAAATATTGAGAAAATTGAAACTACAATCCAAAGAGTTAAAAAAACCAAGAAAGGTCTTCTTTTTTTTTTCTCTCTCTGTATGATTGACTACATTTCAAAGTCTGTATGAGAGTATAATATTTATTGTTCATGACTGGTGCTATATAGTCAAAAAAAAAATTTAGGCGACCGACCATGCTGTTCGTGGTGGACACTGACAGTAAGGAATGAAGAGAAGAGAGAGAAAAAAAACTAACGACAGTTCTACGACCTCAATTGACCAAATAAGGACTGGACCTAGTGAAAGTAGTCTCTCACAAGTCTCACACTTACATTTAAAGTACCTGAGCCATACATAGGTTCAAGTACCAATACTGTACACAATTCACATTTGTGTGTACAAGTTACGACTACTGCTACAGTTTCTTTTGAATTCTACATAATGAAATGATATCCCAATTTCCCAGTCTATCTCTCTCTTGTATATATGCAGATAACTGATTCGCCAGGTTCAGGTTCTATATACTTCATGTACCGAAACAATAACAACACCATTCGATTTGGCAAAGGGGTAGAGGAGTTAGATTCATCTCACAAACTCTCTATGATTACTCTCCTCATCATGTACATGTGTTTGTCTACATAATATATATATGAACACAATAACACTTAGCGTTGTTGGTTGAACTATTATACACGGTGATTCAACCAATACAAAAAAACAATTTGCTTGGTACTTTACAGCCAAAACAAAAATACGTAGCGTAACCTCTTTGCCACAATTAAATAAAATAAAAAACTAACGTCAATCAAAATCTTTTATGCCACACAGGACGAAAACGGGACGGTCATCACGTGTCATTTAATTGAATAAAAACTATTCCTGCACTCCAAACAACAAAACGTCACTCCATATACTTCAGCAATTATACTTTTACATACCTTTTACATCTACATTTTTTGTACACAGGTACATCTGGTACATATACAAATCTTTAATTGCATTTCATTAGTACACAGTACACAACCATATGATGTCTGACAAAAACATGTGTAAATTTTAATCATCAATTTTTTCATTAATTGTCATGAATCATTGCATACCAAAGAATTTAACCATTTATTTTTATACTTGATCCTTCTTCACATAAACCAGTTAAGTATAACAATCTGTTTCATTTACAGATAAAAAAAGACATGAGAAATAAACTATCCAGAACAAAATGTACACTCAAAAGCTACACACAAATTGTTGGGTAGGACTAAAGTCAGTCACTCTTCTTTTATTTTACTAGACTTAACTTGACTTGGACACAACATGGTTCCATGTCAGTCGAATTATTTTTTTTTCTCTTTTAAAGTCGGCAGACTGGCAAAGTCAAACAAAAAGTCCAACATAACAAGTGTTTCTCACTCTCTAACAATTTTTTTTACAACCAAATCAGACAACATAAGATCTCTCTCTCTCTCTCTCTCTCTCTCTCTCTCTCTCTCTCTCTCTCTCTCTCTCTCTCTCTGCCGGTTTTTGAGCGTCATGTAGTTTCTAAGCTACTTTCCAGCCATAAGTTCTCTTTTGTAACTTACTTAAAAAAAGCCTCCCATCCTCTTTTCTATCCTTCACAAATCCACATTATTTTCTCCGACAAAAAAAAACATCTTAAAAAATTATTCCTACTATTTTATATTCATACGCCATACTATTCACATATTGAAAAAATTGACTAGACCATTTCCATTCCAAATGGTTGTTCTAATCTTCTCATAAATAATTTTGTAAACATAAAATACGGCATCTTTTCGAATCCTAATTCAATCTAATAAGCATGTCAGACTATCCAATTCACTGTATGGTTAACTAACTAATAAACATACATCGTCTTCGTCTAAGATTAGATAACAAATGTTGCAAAAAAAGACAAGTGCCACACGCCTGTAATTCTCTTTGGGACTCTTAGACACTTTCTTAGAACTTGGGACTTGAGAAAAGTAACCAGCCAATGCAAATAACAAGCACCACGCGAGTGACATATGAAGTTCAGACCCAACTTAGACAGAATAGTATGCAGTATAAAAATCTTTTCCATTTGAAAATACGAACGTGAACTTGGGATCAACTAGTATAACAAGAAAGGAGTAAAATGTTCCTCATTACCATCATTCTCTCCCTATATCTCTCCACGACTTTCAAAAAGAAAAAAAAAACTACAACAACACAAAAAAACTCATCCTAATTTTAAGATTGCAAAGCCTGAGAATGTCAACCAAACAAAATTTTCAACGAATTGGCTAACACAGAACATATCAAGTCAGTTTCCTTCTCATACTCGACAAGAAATGACAACCAGACAGACAGTAACACCATGTCTGACTTGTCTTATATGAAGTATAGTCACAAACACACAGATAGAACCATTTTCTTTTGCAAATGTGTCTCAATAGATTCTCTCTAAGAATATGTGTGCAATTCTATAGAATAAGATTTTCTACAAACACACACACACACACACATGCTCCTCTTCATCCTTCCTGTCTCAAAAAGCCCTTCATGATTTTCATTCTCATCCTCTGTAAAACTCAGACTCATAAAAACCGTATAGAGTTTAAAATTAGACACCGTGAAGCAAATCCGCTTAGAGACTAAAACTACAAAAAAATCTTCACTTCTAGCCCTTTCTCTATTCAAAACTATTTGGTTAGATTTTAAATACTTGTAAAAGGGCAGAGACTGGATTGGTCACATTGTGACAACCAGAAAAGAAAGAAGGGATAATGAACGAGAACAAATTTTGTTTGACTACTTCCCTTTTCCTTCCTTTATTTTTTAACTTAAACACTGCGCCAATAGACTATACAAAAATAAAGCCGAAACCTATGTTGCTTGTACTCAGGTGATTTCTCTATCTATGACTAGTACTATGCGGACACCCCTTCCAGAAACGTTGGAGTATGACACCCCTTAAAACCTTGACCCATTATTTTATAATAATTCTATTTTGAAAAAACTTTCACTCCATGGATTTCCAGTCATTTTGGAGCCAGAACAAGAATCAAAAAGGTAACTAATTTCTACAAATACCTTAAAAATTAAAGACATCTGTGTGTGTGTGTGTTTTGTTTAAATTTCACAAGTTTATCGAAATACGAAATATATGAAGCAATAGCTGAAATAATTGATTTAAAAGGGAAAGCCATAGCTAGCTCTGTCAAAGACTCATTTGAAGAAAAAGAGACAAATCCACCAGTTATCCAAACAACAACAACCGTTGAAGAACAACAAAAAAATCCAACCGAATTTTTCACAAAAAAACAATCAAAAAAATCCTTTTAGCCGGAGTTGGTGGATCAATTGGACGGACAATCGGACTCTTTTTTGGCGGTGAATTGGGTGCGAATCTTGGAGGTGCCATTGGTCTCGCTTGTTTTCCTCATCTCTTCGACGATTGAGTAATGTTTTTTGAAATTATATATAATAAATAAATAATTTTCAAATATGTACATACTACATAATGTTCCATGTACTAACGAACATTTTTCAAGTAAACCATTTTAAATATCAAGTATACATGATATATTCCAGAATACCACAACTTGTTCAACTTGTAAATGTCAATGTCAGAACAAAAAAAAAGAATTACTTTTTTTCTACATATTTTTCCTAATTATGATAAACATTCTCAAAGGAGAAAATTCTCTTCAGTAAAGAGTCTTTACCCTCCCTTGATTTGTGACTTTAAATAATTAATATGAACATTTATGTTTCTATTTTTTGTCTAAGAAAATAAAATAATTTATCAAAAAATAATAACCTTGGTTAAATGCTTATTGACCCATTTAGTGAAAGTCTTCTTTTGAATGGCATCTCGTTCGTCTGTAATTAATTTTAAAAAAATTCAAAATAATTAAACATGATTAATAACAATAGTATTTTATTTAACAACAACAACATTTCAAATAGCAACAATGCAGTAAAACATCACAAAATATTTTTAATCATTACAATAAAATATACATCATTCAATTAAAAATTATAAAAAAAAACATAAAATTCAAACCGGAAAATCAGTATAATAAAATCAATTTTCTTGTTTTAAATTTAAAATGACAAAAAAAAAATTTTACACTCAAATGGCACACCCAATCAACCACCAATTAATTTCTTCATTCCTTCTGTTATATCCCTCTTCTCTCCTCTCTGTGTACATAAGAATTACACATAAACCCCTTTTGTAAAATGTCTCTTCCTCCCTTTTTCTCCTCTCATTTAAAATTCAAGGGAAAAAAATCCCAAGCCTTATTTAGAAGTCTATAATCAAACTTTGTAATAATATTCGACATGCCATTCATCGCAAAAACTATATAGGAAGAATTCTTCTTCATCCTAATCGACATTACTTCTGTCATGGATCACCACTTCAGTAACAGAAGCCACACCAAATTCTAAATCCCCACCTACGACGAATATTCACTGTAACCCATCTAAAAAAATTCTTTTCCTCTCTTGGTCTCCCAAATCATATAAAGGTAAAAAAAAATTCCACTATAACAATTTCATTATTGTTACAATACATTTTTACTCATGAGAGTATAAAAATGTGCCGCCAACACCTCGTGTATCTGTATGTACATGATAATTTGAATGACCAGTTCCGACCTTCCGACCTCACTAGTCTCATCTGCTCTCTAAAATAATTTTGTGGTTATAATGGGTACTCTCAAATTGAATTTGTGAGCTGCTCCCATCACTGACACAATTAATTTGAGTGAATTTTAGAGAGAGAGAGGACAATATATCTAGACTACTAGAATAGAGGAAGTAATCAAGGAAACGATACATGAGTTTAATAGAGCATAATGGCAAATTGTTTGTTTGCAAATGTAATATTACTTTTTTTCTCATCTCATCACCAATGCCATGTGACTAAGTTACAATACGCTACGCATAATAATCTACTAAATAAATTCGCAACCAACACTTCCCTCCATAATAATTTTTCAATATATCGGAAGAATTCTCATCCATAATATATTTCTAAAAAAAATTAAAATTCAAAAACACTGTCAAATTTCCATTCAAAACTTTAAAATGAATTTTCTATCCATCTGAAAAAAAATTATGGAGGCACTTCCTCATAACTTTTGTGACGAATCACTAGAACAAACAAAGATAATTAATGTATATAAAAAAATTGATGTCCTCTACGGCTCTACACTCCACACACTCTGCTTTCAATTCATGAGTATGCTAAATACTTTCTTTGACATGATAGAAAATACAAAAAAATTGATGCTACCGCCTACCCCACCGCCTCTAAAAAAATGACGAACGGATTCTTAACAATCACAATATATGAATCACAGTTAAAGATGATTGGAAATTCTTTCTTATTCTCATTGTGCTAAAAAGACGTTTGTTAACAACGATTAGCAACCCATTCATAGAAATACATGCATGATTTCGAGACGACTCATACCTCACAGCAAATACCGCACATTTGTGATGTCATGAGGAAATACATATCTCTACTTTTAATAAGGATTGACGATTGACATTTACTCTTTTAAATTATTTTTCTCCCTTCTTTGTACACTTATTTACGACTTGGTTTTAACAACTTGCAAGATTCCATTTTAATATTGTCATGATACACATATAAAGACAATGTCAAATAAAAAAAATTGTCATAATAAATTATTTAATATGGTTCGAGTGTACAGAAGAGACACAAAACACCATATCTGACATCTTACATCACCCATGTCCAGCCCATCTACAACCAGAACCATGGAACTTATTTTTTTAATAGAGTACAAAATATTATCTTTATAAACCTTGCGTCCGTACAAATATTCAAATAGCTAACATTAACAAAAACATTCACATCCAAATGTAATCTTGAGTTAACTTTAGGTACTTATTAATAAAAAGAGAAAATATATCCTGTCAAACCCCAAACCATTGCATCATGTCCCCTATTTTATTGTTATATAACATTTTAACACACACACTACCTCAACATCAATAGGCAAAAGCCTAGAATATATATCTGCTGTAGTCTGCTGTAGTGTTGATTAAAACCCTGATGAAGGGAAGAAATTTTTATTAAAATATTGTGGAAAATTTGTGTATACAAATCACCCGATTGTGAAATTTTCACAATCTTCGTACTTAATTCATACTACATCAAACAACACAAATGCCAATTCTACACACGTTATATATTTTATAGTCTACTGACCATCTCATCCTTTATATATAGAGAGTGTGGTGGGACCTTCCTTCAAAATTGAAATTAAAAAATTCAAAAAAAGTTACGCAAATCTCTCTACATAACAGACACAAAACAGCAGATTCAATTATATGGAGTATGAAAATATGGCCTCTCTCTAATACTTTACACTATATTAAAAAATAAAACTATTGCAAAATTCGACAAGTTCATACAAGGCATGTAAATATATACATTTTGAAAGGAAAAAAAAACAAAAATTAATTTAAAAGTCGTCACGATGTGCTTAAAATATTCTTAAAATCCTGCAACTGCAACTTAAGTATAACACACCCGGGACATAAATCAAAATTCCACTCCTCCTCCTCCTCCACTATACTTCTGTTCATGAATTTAACCCTCCTAAAAAAATTTATACTGTAGTCGGTTCAACCCCAGGAAACCAAAAAAACGCATTTACGAGTACACCACAAGGATTTTATTTTACACAGTACTACATGAGACAGGTACACATATTGAGAGAGTCTTTGGTGGTAAAAATTTATCCAGGGACATTGTGTAACTATATGGCTGTTCTGTTGTAAGTAGTGTAAACAAGTCCATTAATAAGTTAAGACTCTTAGCATGAGCATGTCATCCTCTTTATTTATTTTTTTGAGATTGAAAATCCATAATGTATGAAAGACCCCTTTTAATTCATTGGTGTGGTTGGTAGTGGTAAAAACAAAAAAAGGGTGGAACAATTATATGCATCTCACTACCATTTTGTACAGGCACAATATAAAACAAGAGTCTACACAGATACTTGTACAAGTTCAATGAAATGAAATGCTCACATTTCAGAATAAAATATTCATCCTACCTTCCTGTTTAACACTGTATTAAATTAGTCAATTTACAAAATACTGAATGTCGACAGCTAGGTAGTATGTTAGAATCTTGTTGTATTTTCAATTTTAATGAATTCTGACGCGACCACTACGCTCTACATGGTCAAAAAAAACTACCTCTCTTCCATCCATCCTAAAGATTCTCTATCCATCTATCTTCTTAAAGACTAATTCTTCCTCTAGGTACTTTTAACATGTTACATAATGAAATGAAATCATCACATCAAAAAAAAAAGTCAAATATATACACCTGTATTCTACCATACATTCTCAGATTGTAAAAGTTGTAACATGAGCTACATGAAAGTAACAAACAAAAATTTACACGTGATCAGACTCCCCAATTTACACGGCAACATTCACACCAAATAAGGAGTCGGACTAAAACCAAAATCTTTAACTTATTAAACTGATACAAGGAATTGAGTAACTGAGCAGGATGCAAATAAAACAGCAGCTACAAGCAATAGCCAATCATTTCAACTTTTCTAGCCCTCTTTTGTACCCTACTAATTTTCATGTCTCTTTATGTAGTAGTCGTTACTTATAATTTTAACAAAATAAACTTCTCACTAAAATGACAGATAGGACTGAAAGACGGGCAACAAAAAAAAAACAAGACGTTGACTGACCCTCAATGATCAGTTCAGTCATGTTGAATTGGTAATGAATCTCATTTCCCCTTGGCTTATCATTGTTCTTATCCAAATCGATCAATGATTAATAAAAAAATTTATATAAACCTTTCTCTCATCATTGTAAAAAAGGCTCTATTTTTCACTATGCAATGATGATGTTTTTGTTTAGCATATTATTCTCATTGTTTTTAGTCAATGTTGACGTTTCATATTTGTTGTTGCCATCATCATAACATACATCATTCTCCTCCATTGACTTCCTCTTTATTTGTCCTATAAAGGCCGACAGGAGCATTTATTTCCCATGTTTACAAATAGACTGTCAATTCTATGGGGGTACAACATTACTCAAAATTTTATCATCTTTTCTTCAAATTTTTAGCCATATTTCCAATTTTGACAACAGACCAATTTTAAAGTGGAGAATGGCAAAAACGATGGATCAACTCCTAATTGAGAGAAACGTAACAAAAAAAATTGATGTTGAAATTCTCATCCATTAACTATGACTAAACTCAATTAATATCCCGTACAGAGAGTCAGAGAGTCCTTCTCCAAAAAAAATTGTTCGTGCCCTAACTGTCATTCATTTTATTTTAAAAATTTTATTATGCACACAAATAATATTCTAGTTAAATGTAAACTTGTGTAAAAGTTTCATTCTTTTATCGTAACAAAACTGTGTAGCCTAGAGAGAGAGAGACAAGGAAAAATTTGACAATCAATCTAGATTACATTCAAAATTATATCTATTTTACTCATATCTCTCAATTTTTTCAAACTATGTATCCTTCCATTCCATGGGATTTAATATTATGAAATGGAATGTAAAAAATTTAAATTTAAATGGACATTCCAGACAGCTCAATTCAGTTATCTTAATCCTATGGATTAGACTCAATTTTTATTTTGTGACTCCCTTCCTTTATATTCCTACTTCAACACGAGCCAACAACAACATTACATGTACATGCAATGATGGACAACCACATGGATACTACAACAAGAGAGAGAGAGAGAAAGATAATCGAGAGCCTTCTATGTAATTTAAAAAAGTTATGTACCATAATAACACATGTTTTAGTTTAGGAATCCACACCTCCATGCATAAATATTATAATAAATTTAATACCGTGAGCAACAACGACGACTCTAGAACACTCCTAGCATCTTATAAAATTCTTTACATGGGATAAATTTGACTAGATGAAAAAAATATTCTATACTCGGTCATACACACAGTAGGTGACAAGCTACTTGGCTTATGTGTAGATTCAATAATGTCCTCTTCTTTTTTTTGCATATCATTCCATCCTTTTCATCCCAACACAATGTCTAAAAAACTCTCATCATCAAGACGCACAAGAAGAAGAACCACCACCAAGTTCCTGTCTTGTTCATTCTTCTCTATTTTGTTATTTTAATTTTCACTCAACTCTGCATACCTTCCTCCTTGACTACCTCTTGTCCTGTCAAAATCTCAGTCAAAGTATTATTGTTACAAGACAAGTACTTGATGACAAATGAAAACAGTATGAAAAAGGGTGGTGACTTTATACATCTTTTTTTTAAACTATTATAACTGGGTTATCAAAATTCATTTGTTTTCACTTGTCTTACATTGCATTCATTTATCTGATAAAAATGTATCACCATTTCAAAAAAAAACAATGCTCTCCAACACAATTCAAAATTTATATAACTATTAATGGCACTTTTCAACGAGTTTGTTTACAATACTACAATCTGTCTGTATATAGTAAAAAATCACTATTTTCATTTAAACTTATTATCAAAAATCAGGCGTCTAAATTAATTTCACATATTTTCTTTCATCGCCATACCCATTTAACTATTTATAGCTCTTTCAATTATACTCGGTAACAATCCAACGGTACATTAAATATACGTAACAAGTCAAGTTAAAAAAAAAGTCTTGAAAAACAAAATCAGATTACGTCATTCATGCTATACTTTTTTTTACCATCAATGATTCAAGAAGTGCAAAATCATTTTTTTTGGTCCCTGTCCTCTGTGTGTTACCTTCTATTTTTCAAAATGTACCGTGTGAAATGCATTGTAATCTGATTATAATCTTTTTTTCTCTCTCTCTCTCTCTTCTTGAGACTCGTATGTATCTTTGTCATATATTAAAAGACAACACAGAGAGAGTATTCCCTGCGGAGAAAAAAATTACGAATGCATACACATGGGCTTGATTACTACAGTTTCTTCTTCTGAGACACAGCCACACAAAAAATTTACATGTTGGAGTCCCAATCATGGTAATAATCCTAGCACCTAGGTCCACCTCTAATAGTTAATCTTGTGCATAAAAATTCATATGGTTAAAAAAAAATCTTTAGCTTTTTTAGCTTGCACATTTTTGCTCATTTTTTTGCCCTAGGCACCATGCGACCACGACCCGCTAATGTTGTACACATTATACACGCTACATATAGAAATAAAAGAGAGACTGACTACGAAAAAAAAATCTTTTCTTGTCTTGATAAAGATGCTAGTCTACATGACTCTTATAGTAGTCTCTCCCACTACAAAGTTTTACACGCCTCAATGACTCCTAATCACCACCTGGATGAAAAGTTCAGATCAATCTTCATGACATATTATGCAATATAATTTGTAATGTGGGCAACGCACATGCAAAGATGAGATTAGTAAAAATGTACATAGTCCAACATCCTTCGAGGTCTTTTACCTTCTCTCTCTCTCTCTCTGTACAAAACACAAGTATAGAGAAAAAGAGATAGGTGTTGTACAAAACTACTGACAAGACTTTAAAAAAAATTTGAATGGAGAATCCGTCTCAAATGTGCAAAAACATTCTTTGTGATTTACATCAAAATCTATCAAATCAATTCATATCCACACAATCTTATCACAAGTCAATGTGAATGTGGCCAATCCATATTATATTATGAATAACAAATCTTTAACTATATTATTATTTTTACACGCCTTCCAGCCATTCTAGACAATCATTATTACAGTGTATTACCTAAACTATATTATTGTAGTTAACTACTACGCAAAAAAATGAAAAAAAATCAGGAAGTTAAGAAGAATCAGACCACTAAAAAAAATCACACAAAAACCTCCACAAATATCAAGAGGTCAGACCACACTTCAAGTCTTCTGGAGAAGTGAGTGAGAGAGATAAATAAAAAAAAACACACAAACCAAAGAGAGACACAAGAGAGAAGAGGAAAAATCAAACCAAACAGAAGGTGATGAAGATGGAGATTCCCGGGGGACCATTACCTACTATGTTGATAAAAAATGTCCACAAATCCCAAGACCAACCTTTGAACTTGGACAAACTCTCTTCATAACCTTGTTTGTCATCACCGTGATTATTGAAATCATTATCACGGGGATCAAAGCCCAATCTTTCTTTGTAGTACGACTGAGTTGACATGATGATATAGCTGACTCGCTCTCTTCCACGCTGCTCTTGATTTCTCTGCTGCTCTTCACAGCTTCCGAACCCAACCAACCGTGGCTTTCAACTGTATTATTTCTTTATTTTTTTTACACTTTGTAGATGAATGCAGTTAAAAGAGTCATGCAATTCTTCAAAAAAAATCCACACATAGAAGACTAGTCAAGTCAACAGTACAGAGGGATAGGACTATTGTATTTTGTTTGGTAATCCCAATTCTCCTCTTAAAGTTCAAGGTAAATTCAATGAATAGAAAAAAGAATGAGAAAACCAACTCTAGTGCAATTTAGCAAACTGCAGGTGAGAATTTGGCAAAAGACAAAAAAAAAGTTATTGTTATAGGCACTGTCGTTGAACAGGTAATGATGGTAATCCAGATTTCCACAAGGCAGGCAGTAAAATACACTCAAATTCAATGATATTATATCACTACAACAATTCTTGTAATTTAACACGTTTTTAGTAGAGTAGACGGATTTTTACGAAAAAGAAAGAAAATGTTTTTTTCAAAAAAAGATATATATATCACCGTTACAAGAATGATACAGAAAAATAAACTAGAACATTGAGCTTCGCCACTTGGTACAGAATTAAAGTTCGCGGTCAAAGAGTATATTCATCAAGGAAAAGGTAAAAT
The DNA here is from genome assembly GCA_034700945.1 of Arrhopalites spinosus. NCBI lineage: Eukaryota > Metazoa > Arthropoda > Collembola > Symphypleona > Arrhopalitidae > Arrhopalites > Arrhopalites spinosus. Next base: position 16,865 of record JAQIVZ010000893.1, on the reverse strand, counting down.
AATATTTATGGAATATCGTTTTGGCAAAAAAAGGGAAAAATACAAGAAAATGTATTGTAGGATTTTTAGTGTAGGAGAAGTACAATCACGGAAGAGTTAACACGTGAAGAAGGGATGCGTAACAAGAAAATTATAAACTATTTTAGGCTAGGTTATGTAACGTGAAGAGAGTTGTAGGTTTGGTAGAATTTGAAATGGACTGCTTGGAAAAAAGGAGAAAAAAAATTAACATGAGCAAAAAGGAATGGAATGTACGGTTTTTTTTATCTTCAATATTTCTTTCTTTTTATCAAAGTTAATGGAATTGTTAATAAAAATTTTCTGTATGTAAAAAAAAAAACTCCAGTTGACTGTACTATTTGCTGGCTTTTTTTCAAGTTGACAACAAAAAGAAGAACAAAAAAAAACACAACCACGAATACACTGACAACCAGGAAGAAAATACAAAAAAACCCTTTTTTTTCGTAGGAACACAAGTAAAAATTTAAAAGAAGAAGAGTATATAATTCAAGTCACAAATTAAAGTCATGTTGATTTTTGTACATTAAAAACTATTGATGTCGATGATAGTAGTAGTAAACGGAGCAACACATGTGTTTTTTTATATTCACAAATAAAAAAAAATTAATATGATTATTTGTCAAACAAATAATTTGCTAGAAATTGGATGGCTTTGTGAGCTCCTCATATCTGATTTGACAATGCCAAGTAAAGTTATGAATCACTATGGTACATGTTAGAATGGATAGATAAAAACTGAGGGGGGGAAAACTGACTGACTGACTGACGAACTGAACAAAAACGATGACGAGGTATAATATTATGGTATAATATATACAGTGAGACGAGAGGCAGAGAGACAGACCATGCAACTCAGTAAGTGACTTTTCACTTGCACTTCCAAATCATAAGTGAGATGAGAGCAAGACATTTAGGGCAGGTAGACCAGTAACCACTCCGCCAACACATCTTTTCGCATTCTCCCTTTTTCGGACATTGTATGGAATGGGCTAGATGGGCTTTTCCTCAACAAGCCCTACTTCGACCTTCTGGGTCACACGTTCTGTTTTCAAACACCACAAACTGTATAGGGCGGAATCAAACCTACGCTTTTCATCCCTAATACGACTCAAATTATCTCGAGTCCTCGTCACTTCTTCTTCTTGTCCCACTAGTCACTCTTCTCCCCCTTCCTTCACTGAACAATCTATTATTCACCAATGTCCAATATAATACACCTACTACAAATATTTTGTCGACATTTATTTTTTCTTTACATGTATGCACCTAACACGTACATATACATGTATATATACATATATTATCTTCAACTTCAACTCAAAGCCAAAGGCAACTAGTCGATCTATACATCACAGTCAAAAAAAAACCTCACTATCCTCCACACACAGTCCATCGCCGCCACATCTTCAAAAGTCTCCAAGTTTGACTCTCATCATATCCAAAGTTTTATATTAACACACAACACTAATTCACAACTTATATATATGTAACGTATAAAACGAGTCTCCTTTACATATATTTAATTTTTTTATGATTAGGTAAGAAAAAAAAATACAAAGTGAAGTCCGTCGTCCAAACATTTACATATTTAACACAGCAAAAACTCTCCTTTACAAACGATCGCAAAAGGGTTTGTTTTATTATTATACCCACGTGATTAAAGTCCAAGCTTTTTGCAGTGTGTCAGCACAATAATATGATCTCTCTTGCTCTTTAGTGTACAAAGATGAGAGAGAGAGGGGAGAGAAAAAAAATAATTCTTCTTCCCACGTTCAAATTTTCATAAACAAACACCAAAGACATGTGTACATATACACGCTCTGTTGTTGTTTCTATTTCTTTTCTTTTTTTGCAAATTATAGAAAAAAAATCGAGAACAAACTAATCCACGTATATATTCAGACAGTTTCAAGTTTACCATACATTTATACGTACACACACTCACACTGAAACAGAGTATAAAAGTCTGTTAATCTCTATGTCCTCTGTTAGTTCACTTCTTCACAATCTTATCTTGAGCCTTCTCTCTCTCTCTCTACGGACTGTGGGTGTTCTCTCTCCCTTTGCAACCTACCTACTGTCCTTTTTCCTCCTCATGTAAAACTACTCCTCAAATCCTCGCGAGAAGTTTGCACACACACACAAAACTTCACCCACAATAACAACTGCAACTTCTCCTTCTTTTTTTGCAAAAAAAATCACATGAAAATTCTAACCTTGTCTGTCAGTATATAAATAAATCTCATGTTGTGATCCTACATTAATTTTTCATATTCTCACTCTCTCCAACAGTAAATAAATAGTAAATAGAGTAGTTATCATAAAAATATATAACCATGGATTACTACAAAAAACGTTTAAATCTCTTTCCTTTTTTTAACAAAAAAATAAAAATAAAATTTTTTAATCGAAAAAACTGTCAGTCCCTACATTTCTATACTCTCCACTCTCCACTCTTTAGATTAACACTACGTGGCACAAAATTTAATATTCCCTAAAAACATAGAAATACAAACAGACATTCAAAAAAAATCAGGATAACTCTCTCCAGCTGTTTCCTCAGTTCACGCTCACATCGAGATAAAATACAACAAGTACTACTACTGTGATCTGATGATGATGCAGATGCATGGGGTGCGGCCCGATTTATTACCCCGGACGGGAACATGGTCAAAAAAATAATGTTACAAAACTTTGACTATTTTTCAATTTTTTTTAGGCGAGTGAGAGAGAGTCATACCATCGTTGCCAAATACCAATATTCATACATTGAAAGTTTAACTTTATTCATTTTGATTATTTCAAAATACACCTTCATTTGAATCACAAAAAAAACAAAAGAAATTTTAATAATTGATTCCTCTCTCAAAAAAAAAGTTCATTCAATTTCGATTGTGAAAAAATGTGTATAAAAAACCTTTTGAAAACAAACATTGTTGATTTATTTTATAAAAATCCATAATCATTTCAGAAGACCACTTTCTATAGAGTAACTTTTTGACTTTGTACAAAGGAGAGAGAGATAGGAGCTCAGATACATTAGCCGTTAATATTGTTCAAATTGTAGTAATTCCATTTTCCAATTTCTTGAGTTGGTATAAAAAAAACTGTTAAGTCAAAGGTCAACTTTTATTAATTTTCTTTCTATGACATCGTCCACATTTCATTCAAAACAAAACTTCATGTACTTTTGTATGTACTACCTAATGGAATGAAGAATGGGCGGAAGTACGTCGTTGGTTGATTTTTTTTTGTCTTTCCTTGCCTCATAGCAGGTTTTTCAGAAATTCAATCAATGAAAAACTCTGCTTTCAATTGATTCGTTTGAACTGTGTGTTTGTTGGTGTCCATAAAAGAGAGAGAGAGAAGAGAGCTCAAGTGGTGGACACAAATCAAAAAAAACCAAACCCATCATACATTTACCAACCTTTTAAAATTCATTCTTTCTTCATTACGTAGTAATATACAATAGAGAATTGTCAACTCTCTTGATTACTGTCCTCCGGCAAACATTTTAAACTTTACAGTACGACCAACTAACTGTTTACTTAATATAAGGAAGCATGTGGCAAATACTACAAAAACTGAGTGTTTAAAAATATTTCTGACTTTGTTCAACTTCTTCTCTCATCACCCTGCTGTACAAGGTCTTCATTTGTGCAACTCGTTAAAAGTTGGCAAGTCCGAGGAAACGGTACACATTTGAATTTGACATTTATGTGCATATTTAAAGAAACATTGTCACCCACCGCAACTTTGGTATAAAGTTTTAAGGAAAAAATATAAACATTTAAAAAATGTCATCAAAATTCAAGACAACCTGACCAGCACAAGGAAATGTACACAATTAATATAAACAAAATAAAATAAAACTGGTCCAAGACAAAATAAACTTGTAATTCAATTTATTACATTTATTTTTTAACCAATTCACCCTTCAACACCAAAGAAAGTTTTACAAACTGTCAATACTCCTTAGTCCCTAGTAGAACTCCGTACCAAGATGCGTACAAGCCACAAACTAAAGTTTACATATTGTCAAAAAAATGAAAATAACACTTAACGTTTCATTTTACAAAAAGAGAAACAACAAATATTATGACCGCAGTTACCCTTTTGACTATATAATAAGTACACTACACCATTTAAAATAATTTGGCCACCATACAGGGATTAAGGGAAGTCAACAAAAAGCAATTAGTATATTATGCATGAAAATGTGGAGGCTTAGTTATACTCCACAGTGTACACTAATTTGAAAAACTGAAAATGTATCCTGTCATCTTGTCTACGTCTTACATAAGTATAACGTAAGTACACACACTTTCCTTCCATATCCTTTCAGTATAAAAATATATTGCATTTTAGTTCTCCTGACTCTGCTAAACCCTCGCGGTTGTCCACATTATAGTCGGACCACAGTATCAAGTATCCCTCTGACTGAAGAATTGTATAGTCTTTTACTTGTCGCTCCTTACACCACCACCATTGAGTACTTACATTTAAAGAAGTATCAAATGTGGTTTTTCTTGCTTCAAAACTTGGGGTTCATTCCTATTTCCTATTAAACTCCTTCTTTTTTTCCAATGTCGAGAGTCTACTCCCGTCAACATATCAGAAACTCCTACTCATGATTGGTCACGTTCGCGTAACAGTCATATTATAGCCATGGCTCATTATACACAAGCATTATGCGTCTATGTTCAAAAGAGAGGACGAGACGAGAGAGAGAGAGAGAGAGAGAGAGAGAAAAAAAAAAACTTAAAAAGCTCAAAAGCCAATCACCAAGTATCCCATTTTATTATTACATCGGACTCACAATTCCTTCTATGTAAAAGAAACACCGCTTTACTTTTTTTCTAACCAAACCATCCGTTCAAACCAACCATAATTACTTGTAATTACAGTAAAACTATGAAATAATGGTTATGCTTCAAAAACCTACTTGATGACACTTTTACTTCTTGCAACTTTTTATCAAAATTGTCTCAAAACATAATTCAGCGAATCTGTCATGTTTCCATTAATTTTTTCAAAACTATTTAATGCATCAACCATATCCTTGTTTATTTTTTTAAGTGAATTTTTTTTATTCATTTGTCATTTGGGTATGTCCCATAATTAACTTTTTTAGTCTCCTTATAAAATATATACCAATACAAAATTGAAGACAAAAATAAGAAGAAAGGATTTTAAAAAAAAAAACATTAATTTTTTAACCACAATTAATTAATATTTTCACAAGTAGCAAAGAGTCATTTGCAAAACCTGTCCACTTTTATCTCTTGAGAATTTTAACAATATAATGACTAAACTTGGATTTATTACGTATGTAGTACATACTAGGTACACAGTAGTACACACATACATTTGTACTTTGTACTTATATGCCATGTATAGACAAATAATAATTACATTACTGGTTAATATGGCTTAAACAAGCAAACTACATTTCGCTGCAAATCTTAATATTAATACTTTGGTTGTCGTGAGTCGTGAGGCTCATGATTAGTTTTTTTTACATAATTCTTAAACAACTAAAAAAAATCAAATCATCATGTTTAAATTCAACAACTCTAATTAATATGCATGAGAAGTATACACTGGTGGAAACTAGTAGCTCTCTTCAGAAAAAAAACATTTTAAAGTCAAACGGTACAATACTTTTAAACATTATTATTATCTGTTGTACCAAAAAAAAACTTTTATAAATAGGACTGTCATAGTCCAGTCTCACAAGTTCAATAAGAATTATCCACATAATTGCGTAGCCATAACGCATATTCCATATACTCCAACTCCAACATGTTTTTATTAGCACTGACTGAATGTTATCGTTCATATTTCTTTGTGTCTGCTAAACGGTTTCAAAAGTTAAATATTTGCCTCATGAATGTTGATTCATGTCTGTACTTTGCTTTTACCTGCTAAACACCAATGTACATACGTGTATGTACAACTTTATTTAAGATTACTGTACTAAACGTGTAGTAATTTTAGTAAAGTTTGAAAAAAATACACGACATGATAAAAAAAACCTAGATTTAAAATCAATGTCAGTTTCCCCATTTTGACATAATAAACTTGACAATATAAAAGAAATCCTTGATATTTTTATGAATGAGAATGCAATGTCATTTTTAGGAATCAAGTTTTAGTCTTCATGTATGATTAAATTTCCTTTATCAAAAAATCAATGCACAAATGTTTACCACAAAACTCTACGTCTGACAATCCATAATTTCTTGAAATAATAAATTACATTACTTAACACATACTCACACATAAACTACATAACAATTCAAAAAAGTTCCCTTCATCTTGTCAAATAAAAATATCCGAGGAAAACCAACAAAAAAAAGAAGGAGCATGAGAAAATTTTAAATTCTGTTCATTATATACACAATGCATTGTCAAAAAATGCACTTAATTTATCATACATATATATATATAGACAAATTGAGCATAAAAATTTATAATTTAATGAAACTAAATTGTGGTGGCCTTTTACATTTTGAATACCGAAAAAAAAGAAGTCCATCCATTTACATTTCCCCACAAGCTACTGGTTGTTATTAGCACTAGCTCTTCAAATGAAAAAAAAAAAAAGAACGTGCATGATTGTGCATAATCAAGAGTATTTCACACTCTATGTAGTTATCGCTTATTCTCAACTTTGTATCATGCCTTTTTCCCTTTTGTTGGCTCATTTCAAGTTGGACCAATATGGAAGTTCGGAGCTGTAAATTTGAACAAATGTACATACATACACAACTCATGTTAAAATCCTATCCCATGGCTTTGTAACAATTTTATGGCACCTCGTTTGCAGTTCAGTCCAAAGAAGCACATACGTAAATGAGCGGTTCACATGACTTTATATACCATTTTCGGGGTTTAAGGCAAGTACACTTTTGACATTTTATGATCATCATTTCAAGTATGAACGAGTACCCAAAGGAGAGTAACAACTCAACGCTAAAAATACCAATCAAAGTCTATTGTACAAGTAAAAGTGACTGCAGGTGATTAAATGAAATTTTACTTTTTACATCTCTGCGTGTAAGGGCTAAAGCCTTCAATGTCTATCTGTGCATACATCACATTTATACATATGTACATCGTACATCCTATACGTAGTCTCCAAGTTTAGTCTCACAAAAATTGATAAAAGAGAAAGCTTTGATAAGGTAAACTATCAACACAAGAATGAAAAAAAAAACATTAACTTTTTAACTTTGCACCAACCTCCAAACAGCCCAACATTTTTACGACTATTCCAACAAATTTAAATTCTTTTCTTTTTTTAAAAAAATTTGGTAGCGTGCAGTTTGTTGTGTACATGTCGTCGTCCATCAATTGACAACACACATGGACCAGTCCATGGTATTACAAAATGATCCATTTAAGGGGGTGAGCCCACAACAAAACATGTGTACAAGTGTACACGATGGGGGAGTTTGTACACCACAAGAGTCAATAATGTATAAAATGTGCATGCAAATAAATAATATTTAATGAGTTACATACCGTATTATAGCCTTACTCTATAAATAAAAGAAACAATGTGGAGAGATGCCAGATTCTGGACAAGTACCCTACGCCCCAATCCTCCTTTTTTCTATCTTAATACGACCCTCATTTATGTAACATGAATCTAACCCACAACTTTTTTCCTGGACTCCAATCATACTCTACAAAAAACCATGATAAAGAAAAAGAGAGTGGGAGAGTTATTTTTATAGAAATTTTCCCATAAAAGAGAGATTTATAAAAAAATATATATCTATATAACACAAGACTGTCTAAGAGAGAAAGTTTGAAACTCCCCCATGTGTTATTTTAATGTTGAATAATGGGAAGGGTTCAAAAATGTATGAAAATATAATCAGGAACCCTGTCCGCCTTCCCTCTAAATGTTACATAAAATAACGTTCCAATGTTACTACAAATGAAAGACTAGACACTTTTAAAAAATTTCATTCACATCTTTTTTTTTCCTCCTTCACAAAAATCTTTTCCTTTGATCTCATCTCACTCTTAATTTTTATACACAATATACATAAATATATATTTAACACATATGTATAGCCCTGCTGTCACCAACCTCTGCAACTGCAAGAGAGAGAGAGAGAGAGAGAGAGAGAGAAAGAATTTATTCTTGAACTTGAGTCTACGCCTAAAATTGACGATGAATTTTCGTTGCGAGTGCCAATTTTGTTGGACAAAAAAGAACACAAAAAAACTGTCTACTTTTCTGTATCTTCTCCTAAAATCATTGCAACGTAGCTAATGTAGCAGTTTGTTGGTGTTAATGCTATAAGACTCAGTTTGCATGGAGTCAGATGGAGAGGTTCAGTTGACATCGCTTCTCTCCAAATATTTTCAGTTGTTTCTCTCCTACATAGATAAACTCTCTATTTACTTATTATACCAAGAGAAGCCAAATATATGCAATCAAAGAAGGCGAAATCAAGGGCTCGAAAGTCAGATTAGGAAGCACGTGGAGTTGAGAAAAGAATGACGAGGAACTATCCGGACGGAAGAGTACAAGAGTAAAAAGTCTTTACGTAAGTAGGTACCGGTTGTTGACTATATTTATTTGGTCAGGCAATTATTTGCAGTTTTAACGGAAGCTGTAACTATACATACCTAACCCATAAATAATACGGTTACCATTTTTCCATGTACATAGGCAGTCACAGTACCAGCTGTGACTGAAAAAGATGACAGGATAATTCATGCACTACGTTCCAGACTAGGACTCGTATAGTCATATTAATAAGAGAGAGACAGAGCGAGAGGGGGGATGGATTACCAGAAAATACACATTATTATTATTGTACATGTGAGTTTATACCGTGTCGTATAGTCATTAAATATAAAAAAGTTTGTTATTCTAGTCATATTTTTCTATTTTAGTTAAAACAACTCATGCTAAAAAGTTACAAAGGCAACAGCCCTCTAAACTTTGGACGTTGAACTTGATGAGAAAATTTTCTCTCTCCCCCAATTTTCAGTCAGCCGGCGAAAATAATTTTTTGTTGTGACAGCTTGTGCACATTTTTCAACTAGGTACAATTTACTATTCTTCTTTTCTATTGAAGAAAATTACAGAGAAATAAAATTTCATTACTAGAACATGCCTCCATACTAAACACCAGACAATGAAATTATGACTTAATATGAGTAAATTTGTATATGATAGGCTTGTAAGGATTTAATATTCTTTAAAAAGAGACAGCGAGAAACTGTCGACTCAACTTGTAGAGATGATGGACTTCAATAGAAGTAATTTACAACTTGAATGCTTTTTTCTCCTAAATGGTTAAACGTGCTAAATCCCAAGGTTACAATCAATTTAAGTAGAGTGTCATCGTCATCCCTAGTCTCATCGTCAGACTTGGACAGTGCATAGAAAACCGTTTTTACACGTAGACTCAATTCTCAATTCTGAAAGACGGAGATCATTAGGATTATCTTGCAAGTTGCAGAAGATATAAATTGTCTAATGATTATTAGTCCCTAGAAATCAAAAAAAGATACCTGTCATCTGTTTACTTTTCTAGTCTTTGGGCGCCTCACCCAATCTCAAGGTAAGACAATTAGAGTTACCTTCCTGACGGATAGAATGTTTGTTTGAACGTCGGATAATGTCTTTTCTATTTCTAGTACAAGAGTAAGAATATTTCTAGTCATTGACGTAATCTGTAATTTGGCATTGAAATTCAAAGTCTTAAATAAAGTCTACAGTCTCGTTCTATGAGTTGGACAAATTAAGCAATAAATATTGTGTTACACATATTATTCATCTTTTTTTCTCTTTTTTTCTTAGTTAGGATATAAGACCAAATTAAGTTGTATGTGCCACATCAAGTCAATAAATAAATATATTTTCTCTCTTATTGCCTCCTCCCCTCCTCCTGAAGATTCAAAAATAATAAAAATACTCATTATAAAGCGCTGACTTGGACTACAAAGAATATTTGCCACTACTTGTATAATAACTTTGTTACTTTTTGTTCACAACGAAGAAGTTTCAGAAAATATAATTGCCGACAACTGTTCTACCTATCCATCCATTGAAAGTGCATACAAACATATTGATCATGGCCTAAAGAGGTAAAGAAAGAAGGTAAAAAATGTTTTGTATGCAGGAAAAAAAGCATCGCCTCCACAATTTTCAACATTTGGCTAATGAGATAGAACACGACTAAATTTTATTACCAATTTTATCCTTATTAAGCTCTATTCTCTCTCTCTCTCTTGTGCTATGATTTAGTCATGTATACTAATGGACGTTTGTCCTGCATGGATTATTATAATAAATTCAGTTTATATAAGGCCAAGACAAAAAAAGAAGATTACTAAAAAAATACCAAATAATTGTACAATCTTATGCACTTGCAGTTTTTCCAGTGTCCAACTTGAATCAAACAGGTATGTGCAAAATTTTAAATTGAACATTTATAGAGCAACTGCAAATCTCTTGATGATCTCCTGGAGAATTCTACCTACGGACATAGACTAAAGATTTCACTTGTCGATGAGCATTCAAAGCAACTTTTAAACTTTATGTCTCTATTTATTACTATTGTCATGTTATAGCCTACCTATGTTGAGTATTCTAGTTTACTATAAAAGGAGCCTCTCCTAATACATAAATGTCAAATATGAACTATAAATCAAATTTTTGTCCAAATAGCCTTTTGAGTTTTGTAAGCAATAAACTCCTAAGAATCAAAATTCATTTTTTTTAGTCCGAAACGCCTACAAAGCTTCTAACTTTACTTGTTGGACAATAATCCTCAGTCGGCACTGGCAGTTTTTCACAGTTGACCCAATCAAGCTGATCCCCAACTGGCAACTGGATGCCTTTAGGAAAAAATCAGTGAAAAAATTGATCCCTATGTAAAAACTACAATGTTATTATTTAATGTCAAAGTCAACTAGTGTACTGCCTAAGGTTCCCATTTCTCACAGGAAGGGGTGCTGTAAAGTGATGTAATGAGAAGACATAAAAAAACTGACTGTGAACTTTGAAAGACACATAATCAGCTACTTTTACCCCTCAACCAGGGCATTCAAAATAAGAACTCTGTACAGTGTACACTGTGTAGAGTGACCGGGCTTGTATTCATAAAGTGAAATTGAACTTTAAATCAAAGTGAAGAGCCCTAAGGACACGTTTAAACATTTTACCTCCAGTGTCAATAAACATTTGAAAAAAAGTAACGTTTACACTTTGTATATTATATCAAGAAGAAAATCAAAAGAAAAAAAACTTTCTTCTCAAAATTCCGTCTCGGAGACTCGTCGACATTTCTTTATGATTGAAAATTGAAACTCCAAGTTCAGTTAACTGAACGAAATGGAAATAACATGTGTGTGTGTGTGAACATTGAAAAGTGAATCCAAAAAAGGTCATAGACATATACCCATGTTATATGATAGCATTTGATGAATGGACTGATCTTTGAGCTATATTTTTGTTTGTTCATGACTCCAAACTCACTTGTAGTTCAGCTCCCATGCACACACAACAGCATCACCAAACTCATTCAAGCGATTATATTTTTCCTCTATATATCTACAATACTCATCATATAAAATATAGGCTATGAATACAACCGAATACTGAATACCTATAAACAATCTAAACTAACCACGCAACGAGTCGAGACTGATGATGAGGCGCTGACATAAAAAATTCTCTACCAAACATATACTGTACACACATCCACATGGTGAAATTCTATCTGTAATTCTTTGAATAATAATAACGCCTAAATGAATTCAAAGAGAATACAAAAATTGTATATGAAAAAAGAACTAAGACTGTATAATGACAACTAATATTAAATATATTAAATTTTGCTTTATTTCACTGTCAACGGAAGTTCAACCCTCTACATTATTAGCATCTCTTGTCTATATTTGATGATGTAAATAAAAAACCAGTGTGTGTGTACAGTGTACAGTACACTATGTATATAATACGTAGATGGATATGAAAGACAGAAAAATTATTATGAATACAATGCAACTTTCAACAAATCATCATCATTTTTCACCTTGCCAGCAGGGAAGGCCCATCACATCCTCTATTATGTCTGTATTCTCCATCCCCTGTCTAGTTTGACACCAAGTCACTAAACAACATGATAATTTCTTTTCTTCTAAAGTGTATCACCTTCACAAAAAAAGAACACCTATTTTTTCTAGATTTTCTTTTTGTAAAAAAATGAATTCTAATGCCCTACAGCATTGGCAAATAGTAATTATAGAGTTGGCAAACAAGAATCATAAATCAAGTTGGGGAAAAAAAGGTGTAAAAATTATGTATGAGGATTCATTTTTTAATATGACGTTGAATTTAAACTTTTATGAAACTTTAATTATACAAGTTTTTACTATTACCTTAGGTGCTATCAGTTGCTTTACATAATACATTAATTGTCACATCAAAGAGATAGATAATAAAAAAATCTACACATAATATGTAACAAAATAATTCTTTAGACAAGTATCCGGTGCAGGTGAGGTAATGTGGGCAAATTAATTTTTTTATATGTATCAGTCTCTTACTAATCCTACAGGTCAAGTTAAAAGCTTTTTTTATCACATTTTAATTTTATCCTTTCCGAAGGATGATGTCAACTTAATTTCAATTATTCAATTATCTCTCTAGTATGTAGTGTTCTCTGATAATAATTTTTTTTAAATGTTTTCTATTGAATGACATGACAAAAAAGATTTTTTTTAGTACTAGTTAACTTTTGCAACATCATTATTTTGATATTTAACCCTCGACATAAATTTTAAATCAAAATATTCACACACATTCTTCCTTTCTCTGTTAACTTAATAGTATTTAAGTAAGCACTAGACCAGTACTACTAGTCCACAAAATAACATAATACTGTCTCGTAACATTTGATTTAAAGTCGTGAAAGATGCAGTAATTAAAAAATGACAAAATCATAAAATTCGTGTTATTATTATGACTCTGCTAATTAGAAGTGTTGGTAAAAGACAAAAAAATATTATTTTTAATTTTTTTTTCAACTTTGTATTTTGTATGCAACAAGTAGCAAAGAAGGGGGTGCTTGAAAAGAAAATTATTAGCATTTATGACCTGCGAAATTATTTTTTTGCACTATAATGACAAGACAAAATATTAGCATTAATCCATCGTTAGCAACACATTATAAATAGCGTGTGTCAGAAAATGTATACATTACATCTGTACATACACACATAGAAGAGACAGAGAACTGTCGACTGTCCATGTGATATATAATAAAAATATGATAATTTTGTTGTCGCATTGTTGTATAAAAACGACAACTTTTTTTCAGTGTCTGATGTCCTCTCTGTGTTGATCCCATGAAGAAAAATAAAGTCTCAAGAAGAAGAATTGGAGCAAAGGTATACGGGTATAAGACAAAATGAAAAATGTATAAGTTGGCATGTTAAGCCCATATTATTAAGAAGGTTGGCCTTTAACCTGAATAAAAAATGTATCCATAAAGTTTTATGCGACGTTGGTCTATAAGGAAATTATTGCAATTTTAGATTTCTATGATACAAACGTCCTTGTCTGACATGTAGGTATATTTTAGGTGGTAGAACACCTTCTCTGCGGAGAATCTGTTCATGATGCACCGATAATTTTGTCTCGCGGATGGGATGCTCAAGTACTAACATGTGTGATAAAAACCGAAGATATTGTTTTTAGAAAAAACAGGACAGGACAAACTCTTTGACACTGACGTCACCATAGTCATAATAAGTATCATTATTATCGATGATGTCCTCACCCTTTCATATTATAGGTGTCATATTTTCCATGTACTTTTCTCCCTGTCCCATATATTCTTGTTTGTTCATCATGTACATTGTTTATATATATGGGATGCGTTATCTCAACTCGGATCAACCAAATCTATACTTCATTTTTTTACGACGATGACAACCCTTCCTCTTTGTAGTTTATCTAACGAGCAAGAATAAAGGAGACTCTTTTTCTCTCTCCTTGTTATATATATATGTACTATTTAGTTTTTGATGTGGTATAACAAGTTAAGTGAGACCTGCCGAATTTTTGCGACATTGGAATAACGACAGGAAACTTGGTTGGCTTATTTCGTCAATCGTCAGAGTCACAATGTAGCCCTACGTTTATATTTAACATCTCACGTCAACTTCATCCTACATATTTCATGGTTTCACAAATTTGAGGGCATGTATATAATATTATTATTATGAATATTAGCATCATTAGAGACAGAGGAAGATTGGAGTGCACCGTGGGTGCACTGAGAGAAAGAGATAATTACGTTATTTATAAGCCAGCCAACCGACCGTCGGACCGACAAAATTAAAGTATATTTCCTCTTTTAAAAAAACAAAAAAAAATTGCTTCTTTTCACCAAAGCGAAAGCGTAACTATAAATACAAATTGTTTACTTATGATGATGATGACTTACCAGCAATTCGCAAAACGGCACGATCAGCTGGGTCGAGCTAAAAAAATTAACATTAAAAACAAACGGGTAAATAACTCCTTGATATACCTGTTTGTATTTATTTGACTTAACGGGGCAGAAGTTAAAGATACAACTTGTAAACTAATTTTATAAAGCAAAAAATTGTTTCCGAAAATGTTTTTATAAAAAACAACAAAGTTTTACCTGCAAAATGCTCAGAGGCTTATCTTTTGCCCACTCTTCCAAAGATTGGTCATAATCCATCATGATGATGAAAAATGATGAGTTTTTTTCTTCAAAGTCTTTTATACATTCAAATAATGTCTTGAACTAGTATTTAGTTAAAATTAATTATTGTTGAATTGAGAAGACGAAGAAATAGCGATAGTGTTTCTTATATAATTGATCATTTGTATTATATTTATTTTATATATTTTGAAATAAATAATAACACAAAATGTTCCGGTATATTTATTTTTGGTACTTTAAATCTTTATAATTGTAATAATTTTTGAAGTTTCCAATTCCAAGATGATGATGACTAATTTCCGAGATGTAGGATATATTTTGGGTAATGAATGAATCACAGTCGAAGTAACAAAATAAAAAATGACGAGTAGTTGCAATTTGACTTGTCGAAGATCATGATTAATATTTAAATATACTGAATTGCACACTCACACACACTCCAATTAAATGATGTTTTAACAGTGATGATAATACTTTAGAAAGAATCACAGAAGGAAAATTGCACAAAATAAAATAACTTATTTCGGCAAATGGTAAAATTAATCAATATTTATTTATAAAATAAAAATACTAGGATACACACAACGAGAACTAATTTTTCAAGTCACAAACTAAAATCCTTGTCACTATTCCTGGGTCCCCACACGTCATGTGTCCTGTTGGTCAAAACTTCTTTTGTCAGTCAAATTAAAACAGCAACAAAAACTTGGCGAGATCAAAAATATATTTGACTGGATCCTTCCCACACTTATCCTTCTCTGTGTATGCTTTAGTTATACCTTGTGTGTGTTACAGCAGCTCAGAGTCTAGGCTCCTTGCTCCTTGGGCCAGTAGCTTCGTCATTAATTGAAATATGTCTGGAAAATGCCAAAAATGTTTCTAGTTCATATGGAATGATTATGACCAAAAAAAATGTATAAAAACTATTTATATTTTTCATATATTTAATATATTACATTGAACAATATTTTCGTTCCGGTATAATATATATGTCATGTTATTTCAACTCCTACTTCAGATGAACAAGTAATTACACATTACTGTGCAAATATCATACCGTATGGAGGATGGGTAATTGAGACTAATTCTGTATTCAAATTACCTGAACGATTCATGATGAGTAGGTAGTTGCTGAGTACAATTGGTTTTTATACTTGTGGATATGCTATGGATATGCATAATAATAAGCACTTGAATGATCTCATCTCATCATATGCTTCAACCTTATAACCTGTAATCTCGGTACACGTTTTATGTAATGAGTAGGCGGCGATTGACAACATTGTAAAACCCTCACGCTATAAAAGAATCTCCTTAAAACCTTTTGTCTTAATCGGATATATTAGCATTCTCATATTTTCTGATAGAGCAATTTATCTTATTCCTTTTTCGTGTGCCTTTTTTTCATCTCTTTTTCCTAAATCAATTATAATGTATACACCTTAGTTACTTAATACACCTGTCCAAAAATGTAGTCATAAATTTCCTTCCTATTTACTTTTCCAAAATTTATACTTGAAGTAAAGTAGCATCTTCATTAAACATAAATGTTGCTTAGAGTAAATAACAGGCAAAGTACAAGTGCGAGTGAAAATTTATACAAAAAAAAAAGACTTTCGCTTTTAATGGTACGCAAGTTAAGAGAGAGAGAATCTTGTTTTAATTAATTAGTTGTGAATTATTATTAAGATGTGCTTCATGTTGTAAATGAAGCCATTTGTTAAAGAATTTTCTGCATATAAGTTATAAGTAAGGTGTATCTATTAATGTATAAGTACAAAATCATTTCATTTAGTAAACACATGTAAATTAAAACAATACACAAACAAAGTATAGTCAGTACAACAATTTGGCTAGTGTAGACAGTGTACAAATATAACAAGTAAAGATTGAGTGGACTCAAATCTAAAACATACACGCATAATTTTCTCAAGGTCGATTCACTCTGGATGACTTAATTGTCTGACTTAATGAAGAAAATGCTGAGTAGAGAGCCTTCAAATATCATTATCGCTTGAGACTTGAAGACGTAAATTCAAGAGTATTTATCATAATAATAATAAAACAATCATATTTCTATTTCACAAATACACGAGATCATTG